>ML663027.1:0-152375 GCA_007570785.1 Antilocapra americana
ATTTAAGGAAGCAAAAATAAAATAAACCAAATATCTATATGTGCTCTTTTTTTGCAGTGATTTCCCTCAGAATTTCTAGTGGAGTTGCTGCTAAATCAGAATCCAACTCATCCCATCTCAGTCCAGCTTCTCCTTTGCTGCCAGGCTCACCTCCAGTTGCATTTGTCTCAGGGAGGCCTCTACACAATGAATTATGGCTTGTTTTTAAGCTTTTTGAAAGTCTTGTGATTTTTCACATGCAGTCATTACCTTTAATATTTAGGTAAACATTTAAATAACATTTAAATGTTATTTAAGCATTAAGGTGATTCTACGAATCTCAATATCCACATATAATCTAAATATCTACAGCTAACTACAAGATTAAATGCACTGAATGGATATGCGTTTTTATAAGTCAAAGTGTTCTTTTTATTATTATATATATTATATATATATATTATATATATATTATATATATATAACTCACTGCAAGTAGTTATATAAAAAAGTAGGTGTCACATTTGATTATTTTTGACAGGCTCCAGTTAACTTTTCTGACTGATAATTAGCAATAAAATAAATAAGTTATAAGGGTTTGCATATGTACCTGCTCCCTTGTTCTCTACAAAGAACAGACAGGGCGGTGAAGAGATATCATCAGTGTGTCATCCCCTCATGTAGGAAATGTGATTGCCTTCACTCAGAGCACTGCCTCTCACCTCGGAAGCTGTTAAGCCTTTCCAACATCCCAGTGATGGTCCATGTACTGAGCTGGGGGTCCAAAGGCTGGGGGATGTACAGCTGCATTAACCTACTCCTGTAAAAGGAAAGGCCCACTTACTAATAGGCCTGAAGGTATCATCAGCAACCCACTGATGATGCTTCAACAGAATTCTCATAATTACCTTTAAAGGGTATGAATTTAACTGCTCAGATGGAGGAACGCTGCAGTTGCTATTATATTTTACAATCTGCTTCCTTGCTCTTGGCATATCAAACCTAGTAGAATGTGACACCTCAATCCAAACCCTGTCTGTTACCTTCCTTCTAGCTTCCCTAGGGGATCCACATAGCAACTCTCATATAATTCCTGAAATCCAATAGGCGGACAATTTTTGGAACTTGCCATTTAATACATATGAAACATCAGGACTATTGTATGTTCTTTTTGATGAATTCTACCTTACTCCTTTTCTCCCTACTGCTTCTCTGAGCTTATCTGCCTTTCCTGTGGGTGGCTAGGAATAATCCTCGAATAAGTAGGATTTGGAAACGAGGGGTAGGAAAAATCGTCATCTCTTTGCGACTTCTACAGACAGCCTTGCAAGAGAAACTGCGCTCCTCTCAACCACACTGTCACCCAAGGGTAGACTGTGTAAAGCCTGGCAGACTATTAGGGAAGGAAGGAATAAATGCAGAGAGAAAGAAACTTCTCACTGAAAGGGGGGGTTCATCTTAGCAGAAATAGCCTGATCACTGTTACAATTATCACGATGTAAACAGAGGGACAAACTTACCTTTTCATCGTGTCTTCCACACCCTGTAAAGAAAAAGAGAGGAAGGCTTAGTTTTTAGCACAAACTCTTCTGTTAAGTCTAGTTTGAGGGTATGAGATCATATTGGAAAATTCATTATTTCCAGTTTTCTTCCTTGGATAAAATCATTCGTCATTTCCCTTACCCTCATAATGTGAAATCTAGTCTCACATTTACATACAATTGACAAGATCATAATCTTGATAAAATTGTAAGTCAAATGTTCTTAGTGTGCACGAATGACTGTTCTTTGTCCTGATATACAGAAATATTCACAGGGCTTTCCCCAAAGTTCTTTGGTGTGTGGACTCCAAATCTAGAACTTCACAATGGAAAGGATGAATGCATCCTATGGTTATACATGTTACACATATTATCAAGTGCAGATATAAAGTGAAATTATCTGTTCAATTCAGCCATCCCTCATTATATGAGGGGAATTCATCTTAAGATCCCCCTTGGATACTAAAATCCATCAGGTGTTCAAATTCCTATATACAATGGCACAGTGTATCCATATAATGTACATACATTTTCCTGTATACTTTAAGCATCTCTAGATTACTTAAAGGCTTACCAGGTGGTTCAGTGGTAAAAAATGCACCTGCCCAGCTTGAGACAAGGGTTAGATCCTTGAGTCGAGAAGATCCCCTGGGGAAGGAAGTAGCAAGCCACTCCAGTTTTCTCCGGGAGATAGTGAAAGACAGGGAAGCCTGACATGCTGCCATCCACAGGGTCGCAAAGAGTCGGATACAACTTAGCAACTGAACAATGAACAACCAGTATTCTTGCCTGAAAAGTCCCATGGACAGAGAAGCCTGCCAGGCTATAGGTCATGGGGTCGCAAAGAGCTGGACACAACTTAGTGACTAAATAACAAGATTACTTATAAGATCTAATATAATGTAAATGCTATGTAAATCATTGTCAGCATTGGAAAATTCAAGTTTTTCTGTTTTGAAATTTCTGAATTTTCTTAAAAAATAGTTTTCATCGGTGGTTTGTTGAATCCCCAGATGCAAAACCTGTGGAGAGTTGGAAGGGCAACTGTATGGTAGAAGGATATAAGAAGGTTTGGGAGATTTTTTTTCTGGCTCTGTTACTTGAATCTTTCCACATAGTCCTCCTTCTTCCATAGAAGGCAAAACTGATGTTTTGTCTCCAGGTTATACTGGAGGAACAAAACCTGCCATCACAGAGGTAGAAGAGTCAGAATCTGGACTTTGGAGTCAGAAAAATAACGGAAGTCAAAGAGGATATAATGTCAAATGATCAAAGTGCTTTCCAAGCGGGTTGGTATTCTGCACCCGACATCCTTAGTCCTTACCTGGAGCATGTCCACATCTCCTTGAAGGCACATTTCCTTCAGCTCCTCATATATTTTTCTCAGGAGCTTCCCTGTATGAATCATTCTGGCTACATTCCTATTGAGCCGCTGAAAAATAACTGTGCCTTCAATTGCCAACATCTCTAAATGCTTTTGCTTTTCTTCCTGGAGATATTGACACACTTTAGGGTATTCAGCTCGTATCATCACCAGCCGTAGATTTATAAAACCCTGCAGTGACATTGGGTTAATTAGATCATGTATTTGGATGGTTTTATTCTTCCCTTATCATGTCGTCTATGTGTTTTATATAGAATGCTTGTCTTAGTTCATTTGGACTACTATAACAGAAGTACTAAAGACCGAGTGCTTACAAATCACAGACATTTACTTCTCACTGTTCAGTAAGGTAAGAAATACAAGAATAGTGCCAGAAGGTTTGGTGTACAGTGAGAGCCCACCTCTTAAATAGGCATCTTTTTTTTTTTTTGCTTAATAATAATTAAAATATACTCCACTTTACAAAGCACATTCACATACTTGGTTTTCATTTTTTACCATATGCATGTATTTTTTTGTTGAAGTATTATTGATTTACAATATTGTGTTAGTTTCAGGTGTACTCTAAAGTGATTCAGTTATCCGTGTACATGTGTATAGCTATATTCTTTTTTCCAATTCTTTTTCACTATAGGTTATTACAAGATATTGATTATAGTTCCCTGCTGAGTGCTGAAGAGTTGATGCTTTTGAACTGTGGTGTTGGAGAAGACTCTTGAGAGTCCCTTGGACTGCAAGGAGATCCGACCAATCCATCCTAAAGGAAATCAGCCCTGAATATTCATTAGAAGGACTGATGCTGAAGCTCCAATATTTTGGTCATCTGATACAAAGAGCCAACTCATTAGAAAAGACCCTGATGCTGGGAAAGATTGAAGGCGGGAGGAGAAGGGGATGACAGAGGATGAGATGCATGTGAGTCTGAGCAAGTTCTGGGAATTGGTGATGGACAGGGAAGCCTGGCGTGACAACTCTTTTTGGGGTCGCAAAGAGTTGGACACGACTGAGCGACTGAACTGAACAGATAGTTCCCTGTGCTATAAAGTAGGTCCTTGTTGTTTATCTATTTTTATGTAGAATAGTGTATATATGTTAATCCCAAACTCCTAATTTATCCCTCCCCTCACTTTCCCCTTTGATAACCATAGGCTTGTTTTCTGTGACTATTGGCCTATTTCCAGTCTGTAAATAAATGTTAATTGTATCATTCTTCTAGATTCCACATGTAAGTGATATTATATGATATTTGCCTTTCTCTGATTTACTTCCTTCCCTCAGTATGATAATCTCTAGGTCCATTCATGCTGTTGCAAAGGGCATTATTTCATTCTTTTTCATGGCTGAGCAGTATTTCATTGTATAAATATACTACATTTTCTTTATCAGCTCATCTGCCAATGAACATCTAGGTTTCTTCTATGCCTTGGCTGGATACCCATCCTCTGGTTGTGTTCGCACATGGCAGAAGGGGCAAGTTTCTACTAAGCTTCTTTTTTTTTTTAGGGCTTCTTTTATAAGAATCCCATTAATAAGGATTCTTTCCTAATGACCTAATCACTTCCCAAAGGCCAAACTTCCTAACACTATCACTTTGGGGGTAAGAATTTCAACATTTGAATGGGGAGGAAACCAAACTTTCAGACCATAGCTTCTGTTTTCTGTGATCCAGAAGGATGTGCTTTCAGGGAGCTTCTGGGTCACTCCCTTTGATCTTTTAGATCTCTACCCAGATGTAACCTTCACGATGGGTGTTCTCTGGCCAGCATACATCCCCCAAACCTGTACTATTTATATATATCCCTGCTTTAATTTTCTTCCAAGAACTTTACAAATGTGATATATTATGTTATTCTTTATTTGTTATATGGCTCCTCTTACAAGATTATATCCTACTGAAGTCATTGATTTGTCTCTTTTTGTCCATTTCCATATCTCTCTGTGGACCTAGAACAGTGAGCAACACATCACACAACCATGAATGAATGGTTCATTAGGAAAGCCATCCTAAATGATCAGGGTACTTTTGTTATTGCCCTTCAGTATTTTTACAGCACTATGTACAGATTTCCCTTTAATGAAATATTCTGCAAAATAGCCTGCTGCTATTGAGTTCTTTAGAAGTGATTGAGTTCTTTGAAAATGAAAATGTTGTTCAACTTCTTTAGTTTCAGGTTCTCCATTCATAAATGTGAACCAATGAATAATAAACCCCCAAATCCTTAGCTAGGCATCTTGCCATGGCTATAATTACATTGCCAGCTCTATCTCTCACTGCCTGCCTCATACTCTATGTACTAATTAATAGGCGCTATCTACATGCCCCAGATAATTCCATGGTTTTTTTTTCATATTTAGCTTTCTTGTCCCTTAGATCTCTGTGTTATGAATTTACAGTTTCTACTAAAACATTAGCTTCAGGATGATTTTTATTTGTTTGAGAAGCTTAACATTCAAAGTTTATTAAACTTCTACAGAACTCTTTTTTTACCTCCATTCAAGTGACCCTGGCATTTTGTTTTGTGATACTGCACTTTTTTTTGTCTCTGCTGAAGTATTAGTGGTAGATATTGCTTTATCAAGAAAATCAGGAAAGATCGTTTAGTTACCTATTGGGTTCATTCAACATGAAATCCTACACTGATGGTCATGTTTTTCCATGTTCAGCTCTCTCTCTGATCACCCTCTCAGGAGACATTATGATTTAATTCAAGTTCTTCCACCGTGAGTTACCAGGATATTTGTTCCAAACTGGCTCCAAGGGATTCAGGGTCTGCGGCTTACCTCCCATGCCCTGAATATGTTGGTCACTTTTTTTATATTTCGTTGATTTTCCTGTTTCTTTTTCCAAATAGACTTCATTTGCGTCAGAAGGTGCTCCTGCAAAATAACTATAATTTGGAGCACTAGAAAAGCAAAGTTAGTACATTTCAGGTACTTAAAAGAAGATATAAGGCGATGAGCATGGGACAAACAGTAAAGAGAGCAGAGATGTCAGTGATTTTCCTTTGGAATACTAACTCCTAAATCTGGGGAGATCAACCAAAGATGGAATGTCTAAATTTGAAAAGCGTAATCCATTATCTGAGGAATCTAGTATTGAATTTATAATAACCTGATCAGTTTTCAGAAGTGAATCTTGCTTTTTTTTCACATTATGCATTTTTTAAGTCAACATGAACAAATTCCTAGAAAGACACAAATTACCAAAATTAACTCAAGAAGAAATGGAAATGTGAACAGGCCTGTATGTAGTAAAGAGGTTGAATCGATAATGAAAAACTTTCCAACAAAGAGAAGCTGAGAATCAGATGGCTTCACTGATGAAATGTACCAATCATTTAAAGAAGAATCAATACTAATCTTTCTCCAACTCTTTTAAAATAATAGAAGAGGAAGGAATACCTTTTAATTCATTCTGTGAGGTCTCTTGCTTTATATTTAATTGTGAAATATTAGCCCTCAGTTTTCCTGTAGCACTGTTAGAAAATCTTGGCTAGTGTTTCTAAATCTGCTATAATTAGAATAGGATCATTATAATCATGTTTGTAGTAGCCAATGACTGTTACTGAAACTAGATATCTACCACATTGTGTGCATGCTTAGTAGCTCAGTTGTATCTGACTCTTTGTGACCCCATGGACTGTAGCCCACCAGGTCCTTCTATCCATGGGATTCTCCAGGCAAGAATATTAGATTGGGTAGCTATTCCCTTCTCCAGGGGATCTTCCTGACCCAGGGACCAACCCCAGGTCTCCTGTATTGCAGGCAGATTCTTAACTGTCTGAGCCACCAGGGAAGCCCATCTACCACATTACTTCTGAAATATCAGCATCCTAATCCTCATCAATTTCATGACCATGCCTTTCTTTCAGCCCAACAGAATTTAAACATCAGGAGAGCAAGGATGTTACCTAGTTTCTTCACTGCTTTATCTCTAGATTTCAAAATAGTGCCTGGCATGTGGTGTTCATAAATTGTACTTGTTAATAGCATTGAATGATAATGGTTATTAACCAACATATTTTCCTCAGTGCCTATCAGATACAGGGTCCTCCACATTTTAAAGTGCAGCCTAATTAAAATTAAAAGCTTCTGCACAACAAAGGAAACTATAAGCAAGGTGAAAAGCCAGCCTTCAGAATGGGAGAAAATAATAGCCAATGAAACAATGGACAAACAATTAATCTCAAAAATACACAAGCAACTCCTGCAGCTCCATTCTAGAAAAATAAAAAACCCAATTAAAAAGTGGGCCAAAGAACTTAACAGACATTTCTCCAAAGAAGACATAAAAATGGCTAACAAACACATGAAAAGATGCTCAACATCACTCATTATCAGAGAAATGCAAATCAAAACCACAATGAGGTACCACTTTACACCAGTCAGAATGGCTGCCATCCAAAAGTCTACAAGCAATAAATGCTGGAGAGGATGTGGAGAAAAGGGAACCCTCTTACACTGTTGGTGGGAATGCAAACTAGTACAGCCACTATGGAGAACAGTGTGGAGATTCCTTAAAAAACTGAAAATAGAACTGCCATATGACCCAGCAATCCCACTGCTGGGCATACACACCAAGGAAACCAGAACTGAAAGAGACACGTGTACCCCAATGTTCATCGCCGCATTGTTTACAATAGCTAGGACATGGAAGCAACCTAGATGCCCATCAACTGACGAATGGATAAGAAAGCTGTGGTACATATACACAATGGAATATTACTCAGCATTAAAAAAAAATTCATTTGAATCAGTTCTACTCAGGTGGATGGAACTGGAGCCTATTATCCAGAGTGAAGTAAGCCAGAAGGAAAAACAACAATACAGTATACTAACGCATATATATGGAATTTAGAAAGATGGTAACGAGAACCCAGCATGCGAGACAGCAAAAGAAACGCAGATGTATAGAACAGACTCATGGACTCTGTGGATGAGGGCAAGGGCGGGATTTTATGGGAAAATGGCATTGAAACATGTTAATTATCATATGTGAAATCAATCGCCAGCCCAGGGTTGATGCTCGGGGCTGGTGCACTGAGGTGACCCAGGGGGAGGGAATCGGGAGGGGGGAGGGAGGAGGGTTCTGGAGGGGGAGCATGTGTAAACCCATGGCAGTTTCCTGTCAATGTATGGCAAAACCAACACAATAAAGTGAAGGAAATTTTAAAAAAATAAAAAATAAAGTGCAGTCAGGAATATTACTTACCCTGTAGTACTCTGCAACCTGTATTATTGAATAGTGTTCATGAGTGGCATGCCCTGCGGAACGAGAGCAGAGCAAACACAGCAGGCTCTTGTCAGCTTCACAGAAGTAGAGCTTTGTCACTTGGTGTGTCCTGCACATCTGCTTGGCAGAGCTGGGTAACTGGCAGATAACCGAGTTTCCGATAGAACGAATATGTTTCTTAGCAAGAATAGTGCTTCTGAGGTCCATTTTCGGAGACACCGCCTTGCACACCGGGCAGCACGTAACCGTCGGGGCATCTTCCCACAAGAGACAGAGGCATGGAGCACAGAATCGGTGCCCGCACCTAATGGTGGCAGGGTCTGTGAGCGCGTCCTGGCAGATGGAGCACATGAACTCACTGGGGCAACACTGTGTGGAAGCAGATGCCATGTTTCTAAGAAAACAAACGAAAGGACATTCTTTACCCTTGGCATCTGAGCTGAGCTTAAGCCTTCTCTTGCTAATACACATACGTACTATATTGAGGATGGTGAGGAAAAGAGAGTCCTACAGACCAGTAACCTGCGTTAGTATTTTCCACCATTGGCCTCCAGCACTACTTCTCAGTTGTCTGTTAGAAACCCAGTGTTTTCCACATATGTTATCTCTTTTTCAAAGACACAGAAATCAGAGGTTCTGGGATCATTCATAGGCAGCTGGTCACATGGTGTCCAAAACTATCAAAATTTTCCTCTTTTTCACGCTCTCTGATTGGTTAGCACAAGGTACTTATTCCAATCCTGGCCAATAAAATAAGATGCTGAAACTCCTAGGACAATTTTAGAAAAAAAATTCTTGTTCCAGAAGAGATGCATGGAATAAACAGATGGTTTTTTCTGTTTCTGGACATTTTCCAGATAT
The DNA here is from genome assembly GCA_007570785.1 of Antilocapra americana. NCBI lineage: Eukaryota > Metazoa > Chordata > Mammalia > Artiodactyla > Antilocapridae > Antilocapra > Antilocapra americana. The sequence continues at coordinate 8,999 of ML663027.1, forward strand.
AATGCCCACTTGCATAGCCATTTTGTGATCACAGCATGAGCTAGCCTGAGGAGAAATGTCAATAGTCTAAGGATAACAAAAACATGGAAAGAAATGATTTTTAACAATGGCACTGAACGATAGTTACCTAATTCTGAAGAAGCCAATTCCTGGCTAAATTAACACAAATTGCTATACTTAAAATCCTAGCAGAAGAAAGTTTGTGTTTACCGCCACATACAAAAAGAAATTTACACAGTATCTACTGCCATATATAGTATGTCAGGGGTTCAACAAAAATCATGTGGCATATCATAAGGCAAGAAAAACTTAGTCTAAACAGACAAAGCAATCATCAGAACCAGACTTAGATATAAAACAGTTATTAGAACTATTAACATAACTAAGATGGTAGCGATGACCCTATATGCGAGACAGCAAAAGAGACACAGGTGTAAAGAACAGACTTTTGGACAATGTGGGAGAAGGTGAGGGTGGGATGATCTGAAAGAATAGCTTTGAAACATGTATATTATCATATGTGAGACAGATTGCCAGTCCAAGTTCGATGCATGAGACAGAGCGCTCAGGGCTGGTGTACTGGGATGACCCTGAGGGATGGGATGGGGAGGGAGGTGGGAGGGGGGTTCAGGATGGGGACACATGTACACCCATGGCTGATTCATGTCAGTGTATGGTAAAACCACCACAATATTGTAAAGTAATTAGCCTCCAATTAAAATTAATTAATTAATTAAAATAATAACTATGATTAGTATATTAAAGACTTTTATTTAAAAAATGTTGACAACATGCAAGATAGGTAATTTCAGGAGACAAATGAAAACTATAAGATAAGCAGATAGGCTAGATATAACATATGCAGAGAATTTTATGTTTGGGTTCAGAAGCAGGTGTAATACAAGTAAGAAAATTATCAGTGAGCACCGCAGTAGGTCAGTGTAAAATACAAAACTAAACACAAAGAGGAAAAGCAGAGTAAAAAGTTAGAACAGAGCATCAAAGAGCAGTAAGACAACATTAAATGCTGTTCAACATTGTTTAACATCTGTGTGATTAGATTTCCAGAAAGAAAATGAAGATAGAATAGGGCAAAGTGAAGTGAAAGCTACTCAGTCATGTCCAGCTCTTTGTGACCCCATGGACTATCCAGTCCATGGAATTCTCCAGGCCAGAATACTGGAGTGGGTAACCTTTCTTTCTCCAGGGAATCTTCTCAAGCCAGGAATCGAATCCAGGTCTCCCACACTGCAGGCAGATTCTTTACCAACTGAGCGACCAGGGAAACCCAACAGGGCAAAAAAAGCATTTAAAGAAATCATTTTAGAGGCTCTTCCAAAATTAGTGACAGACACAGTAAAAGAGATCTATGATATTCAGAGAATATCAAACAGAAAAATACAAAACAAATAAGCAAATAAAAACACAACTAGGCAAGTTATTTTAAAGCTGACTAAAAACCAATAACAAAGAGAAATTCTTATTTTTTTTCCAAAAAGAAATTCATTAAGGGAGCCACAGAAATAGGAAAAATAAAAATAAAGATTATGCACAGAAAAATAAAGATAAAAATTATAGCAGAAACCATGCAAACAAGAAAACAATTAAGTGACATCTTTAGATTGCTGAAAGAAAACAACTATTAACCCAAAATTCTCATATCTAGTGAAAATATACTTCAAAAGTAAAATATTAGAATTCTTCAAAAAGAAGAAAGAAAACTTGAGGGAATTCAGCACTATCAGGTCTAATCTATAAGAAATACACAAAGAAGCTCTTCACTTAAAAACATATGATGCTAAGAAGAAAATTGATCTAGTCACACAAAAAAATGACACTGGAAATTGAATAAAGGCAAAACATAAGCTCTTATATTTTTATTTCTTTAAGTCACTATTTAAAACAATAGCCTAACAATGTACCATGTGTTTATGAAACTTCTGACAAAAATGACACAAGAAATAGCAAAGAGGAATTGGAAATATTATACAGATTTTATATTAAATGAAAAGCAATATAGTATTACTGAAAGTGGCCAAAAATTATTTAAAGAGGTATATTTTAAGCGGGGTGTCGCTGGTGGCTCAGTGGAAAAGAAACCACCTGCAATGCAAGAGATGCAGGTTTGATCCTTGGGTCAGGAAAATTCCCTGGAAATGGCAACCCGTTCCATATTCTTGCCTGGGAAATCGCATGGACAGAGGAGCCAGGCAGGCTACAGTCCTTGGGGTCACAAAAGAGTTGGACACGAGCTAGTGACTAAACAACAACAATATTTTAAGCTAACTATGTATATTCATAGATGATAAGGCTATGAGTGTAGACAATCCCAAAGAATCTACTAAAAAAACATTCTGGAAGTAATAAGCAAATTTAGCAAGGTCAGAAAACAAAGGGTCAATATATAAAAATTGATTTTAATCCCACATACCTGTATGGAAAATTTATATTTGAATTTTTTTAAACCTCACATTTATAATATAACTTCAAAAAATGAATTAGCCAAATGCAATAAGTTCTAGAGATTTGATAAACAACACTGTACCTATAGTTAATGATATTGTATTGTATCATCAAAAATGTGTTAAATGGGTAGATCTCATGTCAAGTTTTCCTGTACTACAATTTAAAAAAAAAAAGGCAAAGGAAACTTTTGCAGGTAATGCACTGATATGCTCATTATCTTGATTTTGATGGAGGATTTGTAAGTGTATACATGTATCAAAAGATTGTCAAAATTGTACATTTTAAGTATGTAGAGTTTATTTTTTGTCAATTATGTCTGAACACAATTATTAAATTTTAAGAAAATGAAAGTGGCACTGATGGCAAAGATCATGTCTGCCAATGCAGGAGACATAGGAAATGCAGATTCAGTCCCTGGGTCAGGAAGATCCCTTAGAGAAGCATGTGGCAACCTACTTTAGTATTCTTGCCTGGAGAATCCCATGGACAGAGAAGCCTGGGGGTCTACATCTATAGGGTCCCAAAGGACACAAGTAAAGTGACTTGGCACATGTGCATGCCAAAAAAATGAAATAACTAGTTATGATTTTAATAAAATATCAATGGAAGAAAATAATTAAGGTCTAGATAAACGGAGAATTCTATCATGTTTATAATACTGTTAAAATGAAAATCTTCCTCTATATGGTCTATAAATTCAATGTAATCTCTAATAAAATGCTAGAAAAAATTTATAGGTATATACAAACTGGTTTTAAAGTGTATTATGGCATACCAAACAAATAGAATAGCCAAAACAATCCTAAGAAACAAAATCAGAATACTCAAATTACTTGATTTTAAAAGTGAGTAGAATTCTATAGTACTAAAAACACACAGTATTGGGGAAAGGAAAGACATACTGATTATTAGAACTAAACTGAAAGGAGAGACCTGCAGAGATAAAGTCAGCTGATTTTTTTTTTTTTTTTACAAGTGTAATGGTAGCCAGTATTCTTGGGCTTCCCTTGTGGCTCAGCTGGTAAAGAATCCGCCTGCAGTGCGGGAGACCTGGCTTGCATCCCTGGGTTGGGGAGATCCCCTGGAGAAGGTAAAGGCTACCCACTCCAATATTCTGGCCTGGAGAATTCCATGGACTGGATAGTCCATGGGGTTGCAAAGAGTCAGACACAGCTGAGCGCCTTTCACTTTCATCAGCACTTCACTGGAGAAAGAATAGCCTTTCTCCAGATAAAACACTGAAAGTACCATCCATGAAAGGAGTTAACATGTTAGGCTCCTCTGTCCATGGAATTCTCCAGGCAAACCTACTGGAGTGGGTTGCCATTCCCTTCTCCTGGGGATCTTCCTGATCCAGGGATCAAACCTGGGTCTCCTGCATTGCAGGCAGATTCTATTTCACTTCAATGTATTTATCCAGATGAACCGAACAGACTGACAAGACAGAAGATAAGACCTCTCTGGATCCACAAAGATTACAGAGGTATCTCACTCTTCCTATTAAACCTGGAACTGCTAAGTAGACATAGTAGAGGTTTCTCCCCTAAGAGTCAATAGGGAGCCCTTCAGATTCTCTCCTGGCTTCCTTAATCCTCAGCAAAACCTTACCATGAAGACACTGGGTCTAACTGAGAATTAAGAAGCTGGGAGGATTATCCAGTGTACACTGGCAGAGGTTGTGAGAGTTCCCTTAGGACTAGATTTTGAAATACTTGATCAAGGGGCTGGGACATAAAACAGGATGAGGGAGAGTTTACTGGTCTGGGGACACTTCCTCAGGATACAGAATATAACAGTCTGACAAAGACGTTAGAAGATGGGGCACATTTGATGCTTGCAGGCTCCTACGAGCCTGAAAAAATGATGGCCCATGCTTAACAATAAGATGCAAGAATTGCTGTGTAAGATGGGACAGGACAGGATTAAAAAGCAAAAGGACATTTTCATGCTGAAGTGAATATGTTATGAAATCAGAAGCTCAATCACAGCATTGTGTTTATCAATAAAGCCAAGAGGAATACTCTATCCACCCAGATTATCACAAATGTGCTGCTGAGAGAGATCTAGCGTCAGAATGAAGTTCAATAGTAGCTGTCCTCTCCAGGACTGGGATGGTGATAAAAGTGTTTACAGAGCTTGGCTACTGATCTCAATCAGATGATAGGGCATTTAACTGCCAGGTGCCAGCAGACTGTATCTGTGTAATGACTAGCAGGGGTTGAGCAGGAACCATGATGGCTTGACCCACATGAAATTGCAGAGATAATTAATAAAATGAATAGCACCCCCAGGGGCAGAATAAATACGAGAGAAGCCAAGAAGACTGCTGTAAGATATAAACAGAAGAAATCGAGAAAGTATTATCAGGAGACAGAGGGGTTTTTTTCTCTAATTAATGACCCTTCTTTCCAGACAGATTATTTTCAGACTTAGAGTTCCTTGATTGATAAGGTGACCACATCCCTAGGAGTAAGTTCTCTGTGACATCATGATGAGTACGTACTGTAGAGGTTATCCAAAGGAACCTATGGTCAATAACTAAAGTGACTTAGAAAAATGGGAATATGCATACAATTTGATTTCACACAGGTAGGAGTTTTAATTGACACTTGAAGACCTGAAGCATAATCCTCATCTCATGTTAGACTAATGAGAATCACTTAAGAAAAGCAGCTCTGGAAGACCCCCAAGTATCCTGAGTCCCTTGGGTCTATAGACCCGCCTAGTAGTCATTCTCTTGGAAGCTGAATATGTACTGGAAACACAAAAGACCTCACTCACAAGTCTGGCAGATGACACTGTCTCGGTTACTTCTGCTGGGGCTGTTGCCCAAAATATCTTCACCTGATCACTCATGTAGCTTCATGGGCTTCCCCACAGCCTGGTAGTTAATTTCCTAGTTATTTCTGTCCCAATATTGTCCGAAGGAATTGTGCAACTCAGAGTATCTCACCTGTTGTGGTCATAACCCTACCCAGATTCAAAGGGATGGAAAGTTGTGAGTAGGACTGAAGTTGCATTGTAGGAAAAGAACGGGAAATGGGATACTGTTGCGTCTATGTGGGGATGGGGAGGGGAGGAACAGATCTTGCTACATCTGCCCTTCCTGGTAAGCTGACCTCAGGGATCTGGATCCAGAGACTGAAGGCCCTGGATTCAATGAGTCTTTTATAGGTCTACCGTTCAAGCTCCAGATTTCTACTAGATGGTTCTCTAGCTCTCTGGAGATCTGGCGCAATAAATATTTTTTATGTGGGAGGGGCCATTTAAGAGTTTGATGCCAACCAGACAATCACTCTGAATACAACACAGTAAAAGGCATATTGATACAGCTATGCACAATACTGAATGGGAGAGATGTTCACCTCCTCCTCCGAGGAGGTGGGCACCAGGAACAGACTTGGTAATTCCAGGCCAACGGAGTGAAGAAGGTCAGTACGTCTCTTCAGCAGGAAGCCTCTTCTGATGTCTCCATACTTCACTGAAAAGTCTCATTAATACAGGTCTTGGGGCTTCCCTGGGAGCTCAGTGGTATAAGAACCTGCCTGCCAACGTGGGAGACACAGGTTCAATCCCTAGTCCGGGAAGATCCCACATGCGGAGGAGCGAGTCAGGCCAGGTGCCACAACTGTGGAAGCTGTGCTCTGGACCTGGGGAGCAGCAACTCCTGAGCCCACGGGCTGAGACTACTGGAGCTTGTGCTCTGCAGCAAGAGAAGCCCCCACGCTAAGAAGCTGTGCACTGCAACCAAGACAGCACAGACAGAAATAAGTAAGTAAAATGATAAAAAGACAGGCCTGTTGGACTTCTGTCCATGTGCGTCTTCCTGAGGAGAGGGGAGCATATCCTGCCTGTACTAGGCAGGTGTTCAAAATCTGTAGCTGAGTCACTGCCTGGACCTTACCAGTCAGTGCAGCCTGCAGAGCTTGAAACGTGGCCCCATCTTTGGAAACTCTGTTCGCACAGTCTCTGGGCCTCCCATACTCTGAGGGACAGTCAGGCAAGTTCTTCTGACCTCCCACTCTTCTGGACTGTGGAAATTTCTGATGCAGTCTCTGAGACGTGGCACCTCTTTGAGGCCCCATCCTTGCCACACAGTTCTGACTGTGTTCCTGTGTATTTCTCTACTCTGGTCCTACTGAATCAGGATGTCTGCCAAAGCCACCTTGCAATTTTTCCCTTCTCCTTCAGTTCCCTGTCTGGCCCAGATCTCGGCACAAAGCCACTTTCCAGGGCTTTGTTCTTCCTTTTGGCTTTCATTACATAAGGTGGGTTGATCATCTAAATATCCCAGAATGAAGAATCAGGGCTGCCAGTTCTTACCTGAGAACCAGCAATAAAAATATAGGATCCTGAAGAGGAGGTACAAAAGGTGAAGCTTTCCAGAATGTTCAGTCTTTTTCCTGTGATGTGGCTTTAAGAAACTGGAGTGAAGGTTCTGTTTTGACTGATTCCACAAACATGTGAGGAGGTCGTGACTTACAGGACAAGGGATTTGGGGTATTACATCATAGGAAGAGAGGAAGAAGAAAGTGAAGTCCAAAGGGTCAGAGAGGAGAGTGGAACAAAAGAGATACTAGGAGTAGGGAGGCACTTAGAGAAAGCAGTACAAAAAAATAAAATGTAATTGTAGAGAAAGTTGTGTAAAAGGGTTACAGTGACCTTGCCGGCATTTAGAGAGAAAAAGAGGTTCAAACAGGGCCTGGTCCAAAGTAAACTGCCCTTGCTTGAAGTGATGAACCCAAGAGAAAGATAATCCTTGGGCAATATCAGCAAAGTTGTAGAGAATATGAGATACCGATAAAGGAGGCAACAGGCAAAATTTTCTGCACATTTCAAAATTATCCTTGGTGGTTGCTTTTTAGTTGCTGAGTTGTGTCCAACTCTTTTGTGACCCCACAGGCTATAGCCCACCAGGCTCCTCTGTCCATAGTATTTCCCAGGCAAGAATACTGGAGTGGGTTGCCTGGGAAATCCTTCTCCAATTCTTGGTGGTAGAAATCTCCCATTTCAAGAAGTTGGCACGAAGCTTCTGCAGCTTAACACCCAAAGTGAAAAAGACATTGGAGACCACTATGGTCTGTGGTTAAGAGTACAGATCCTGAAGCTAAATTGCTGAGTTAGACCCACTGTTCTCTAGACCCTGCCATCTTGAGCCGATTCTGTATCTCCATTTGCAAAACAAACCAGGTACCTATTTCAAAGAGGGGTAATTGGAGCAGCGCCTTGTAGAAGAGTTAATTGCTATGATTATCAAGCATAAAATGACAACAAAAGAGAGAGGGAGCTCAGTCACAAGAAAGACAAAAATGTAAGAATTGGAGGAAAAGTAGAGAGTCTTAAGGAAAAGTTAATAAAAATAAAGCAAGAGAGAAAAGAAAAACCAAATTTGAGATGGTAGTTGATGTAAGGAAAACAACCTCATCAAAAGGTAGCTGAGTTCAGGAAAAGCATTTAAAAGATTTTAAAATCTTTTAAAATTTATAATAGAAGAATAATGTAGGAAAACAGATATATCTGTGTTTATAATCCGGGTTGGGGATTTCATTTGTTTTCCACACTCAGGGTTCTAAGTCCCTGTATTCAGGGACAACTGGTGGACTATGGGTCTCATCAAGAAAAATGAAAGCTGAAGTCTGACTGTGGGCGGAGTTGTGTCTTTGGGGAAAAAGAGGACCTTGTGCTGTACTTGGTCACTCAATCGTGTCCAACTCTGTGAGCCCATGGACTATAGCCCACCAGGCTATTTTTCTCCAGAGATAAGATTCCCCTCAAAGATGACAATCTTTTGGAAAGGTGGGAATATCAGACTTTCTCCTCTACACTTGTCATGCACACATGTGCGTGCCAGACACTAACACTCGAGAGTGTTTCAAAAATACAGGGATTGCTGTGATTTGTGAAATACATTTTAAAACATTATTTAATCCCTAGAATATTGCTTCAGTCTTCATTGGAAGGACTGATGTTGAAGCTGAAACTCCAGTACTTTGGCCACCTGACGCAAAGAGCTGACTCATTTGAAAAGACTCTGATGCTGGGAAAGATTGAGGGCAGAAGGAGAAGGGGACAACAGAGGATGAGATGGTTGGATGGCATCATCGACTGGATGGACGTGGGTTTGGGTGGACTCCTGGAGCTGGTGATGGACAGGGAGGCCTGGTGTGCTGTGGTTCATGGGGTCACAAAGAGTCAGACACGACTGAGTGACTGAACTGACTAATATGAGCTTCAGAATTTTTCCCAAGAAGGATATCAACCCTGTAACTGATTTCACACCATGAGGATCTTTTCTATTTATCTTCCCCTCAATCCTTATTTCAATATATATGAAAGCAACCTTACCAATCCATCTCAGTAAATTTTGTTGGCTAATTTTTTAAATAAAACTTTCTCCAATGAAACACAAAATTAAAATAAAGAAAGTACTCATACTAAAAATATTAACAAACATTAACAAAATCACTAATAGATGCAAATTATGTATTATGGGTTAAAGTAGTTTATTTTTGTTATTTGGTACTTTATAGATTTGCAAATAGCAAAAATATGAGTGCAAGACTGTATTAGGAAAGAGGATGTAGATGGCTGTCTCTGCAGTATCCACAGACCTTACAATGAACTGTAATGAAGTCTCTATCCTTAACGGAAGCAAACTCAGAACCACTAAGGCATCCAGAGGGGAGTCTCTAGGTGCGGAGAGCAGCTCTCACCACAACTCCACTTCTCTGAAGCTTTTCTGGATAACCCCTGATACCACTGAGGGGATCAAAGGTGGGGTTTTTCCACATAATATGGTCCTGGTTTCATTTTTATTTAAACGAGGGTCAAAGAGGAGGCTGGAACTTTGATTACAAGCTTTCTTAAAAGCTCAATTAATACTACAAGGAAAGACAAACACTAACCAAATCAAGGCAATCTTGTTTTATACAACTCACATTTTTCACCTTTCAGCTGGTGCTCTTTCTCAAGGAACCTCTGTTGCCTGGTTTTGTCTGTCCCCAACACCAGGACCTGATTCTCTGTCTCCTCCCGCTGGCTACGTTCAGGAAGGTGAGGAGACGAGAGCGCGAAAGAAGCTGCCCTTCCCAGCTGTGCTATTTCCTTTCTGAGAAGGGATGCTAGGCCGATTTGATGTTAATTGTCAAGGCTGACGTAGCCTAGTAGGCACATCAGAATCACCTGCAGGGCTTGGCAGACCACAGGCTGCTAGGCTTCAGCCACAAAGATTCTTGATTCAGTAAGTCTGGGGTCACAGAGTTTGCACATCTAGAGATGAGAGTTTGCATATCTAACGAGAGGCGAGTTTGCATAGCTCACAAGATGCGGTTACTGGTGCAGCTTCCTGGACCATAATTTGAGAATCTCTGGCTGAGTCTACGTCTATTACAGATGATACTTTCCGGTTGTACAAGGAAGGATGGTTTAAAAAGAATCTTACTGCAAAGCACAGGCTGAAAGCACTCCGTGACCTTGCTACTATCGCCTTTTACAGTCTGTGGTGGAAAGAATGAAGTGGCCGAAAATGCTGGCTCTTTCACCCATATAGCTACAGGGCCTCAGGAGGGGTGCGGGAGCACCACCGTGCATCCTCAGCTTGCAGGGCCCAGGAAATCGAGCAACAAGGTTCAGGCCTCTCGTCCAGGGGCCCAGGCAGCCCACCTCTGGATCACTCCTTTCCCTATCCCAACCTTACAGGAAATACGTCCTTATTACACAGGTTCTCAAAATGTGGTTATGAGAGCTACACTTAAAATAATATTTAAAGAATATTTGTCCTGTGGCCTAGATGGTTTTATAAATGTTATTTTAAATTATTTAGTAAATAAATATTTATTTTTAAGTTTAATTTCTAATATGGGGTGTGTGTGTGTGTGTGTGTGTGTGTGTGTGTGTGTGTGTGTTAGTCTCTGTCGTGTCTGACTCTTTGCAACCCCATGGACTGTAGCCCACCAGGCTCCTCTGTTCATGGAATTTTCCAGGCGAGAATACTGGAGTGGGTTGCTATTCCCTTCTCCAGGGTATATGGCATATTCTGACATTAAAAAAAAAAAAGCCCAGTTAACAAAAAGCTTGTGGGACTCTACAATAATTTATTAGTTTAACTGAGGTATAATTTATATACCATAAAATTCACCCACCTAGTATATAGTTTAATGACTTCTAATATGTTTTTTAAGTTTATTTTATTCAACCGTCATCGCATCCACTTCTAGTATGCTTCCGTCTTTCCAAAAGATCCCTCCTGATCTTGCACAGTCAGTTCCTACTCCCATCCTCAGCTCCATGCAACCAGATACCTGCTTTCTGTCTCTATAGTTTTGTCTTTTTAGAATCATCACATGTATGAAATCATACTACACATAGTCCTTTGTGTTTAGCCCCCTTCACTTAACAAAATATTTTGAGTTTAGTATGCCTTTTTTGTAAATGTAGTTTATTCCATTTTAGCTGAGTAGCATTGCATTTTATGAATATATTGTAATTTACATAATTATTCATTAAATGATGGGCATTTGGATTATTTTGAGTTTTAGCTAATATGAATAATACTGCTATGAAATTTCATGTGTCTTTCATTTATTGTGGGTACATACTTACTTGTGGAAGTGCTGAGTTAATTGTTTTTATATATTTCATCATTTAAGAGTCTGTAAAACTGTTGTTCAGGATAGCTGGACCATTTTGTTTATTTTTGGACCATTTTATTTTGCTACCAGCTATTTATAAGAGTTCTAATTCCTCCACATTCTCACCAGCGTTTAGTATTGTTTGCCTTCATTACTTAAGCCATTTCACTTTTTACTGTGTAGTGGTATCTCATTGTACTTTTAATTTGCACATGAATTACTAATAACTAAGGATGTTGAGCATCATTTTATGTATGCTAGACTAGATGTCTGTTTCCCTCAAAATTTATATGTTAAAGCCAAATCAGGTTTCCATGGTGGCTCAGACAGTAAATAATCTGCCTGCAATGAAGGAGACCTAGATTCAATCCCTGGACTGGGAAGATCCCCTGGAGAAGGGAATGGCTACCCACTCCAGTATCTTGCCTGGAGAATTCCAAGGACAGAGGAGCCTAACAGGCTAATCACCACTGTGATAATATTTGGAGGCAGGACTTTTGGAGATGACTAGGTCATAAGGGTGAAGCCGTCATGAATAGAATTAGAGTCCTCTTAGAGAGAGCACCCTTACTCACTCGAACACGGGAGGACACCAGAAGCCCTGTGAGCCAGGAGGCAGGCCTTCAGCAGACAGCACATCTGCCAGCATCTTGACCTTTGCCTTTCCAGCCTCTAGAACTGTGAGATGTAAGTTTCTGGGGCTTAAAAGCCATCCAGTCTATGGTATTTTTGTCACAGAAGCTAGAACAGACAAAGGCAATGTCCTTATTTGCCATCCAGACATTAATACCTTCTTAGGTGAAGTGTCTACTCAAGTCTTCTAGTTTGTGCAATGGTTTCCTTTGGATTACTGGTCTTATTGAATTGTAAGTGTTCTTTTGGATACAAAACCCGTAGCTGATACGTGTTTTGCAATTTTTTTCTCTCACTCTATAGCTTATCTTTTAGTTTTGTTAAATACCTCATTTGAAGAATGAAAATTTGAATATTGATGAATACAATTTGGCAGTTTTTTATTTACTGTTTCATTTTGGTGCCATATGCAAGAAATATTTGTTAAGGTCACTAATTTTTCTTTTTTATAAATACAATTAAATCAACGATCCACTTTTAGTTAAATTTTTGTATGGTATAATGTAACGATGAGGTTCATTTTGTATATAGTCTCAGTGTTTAAGCTCTATTTGTGGAAAATACTTATCCTTTCCATTTTTTATTTATCTTGGTATCCTTGCTGAAAATTAATTGACCGTGGTGTTATCTCTTTCTGGATTCTAACTCTGCTTCATTGTTGTACATATTTATATATCTTACTTTATGCTGACACCACATTCTGTATTCATTATAATCTTCATTACAGTAAATGTGTTATACATTTTAAGCTGGGTATTGTAAATCTTATAACTTTGTTATTTTTAAAACATATTTTGAGTACATTAGAACTTTTGTATTTCATGATGATTTTAATAATTTCTTAACGTATCATTTTTACAGAGTGCCCAGAGAGCCCAGAATCCCTGACCTAACTGAATTTTCCTACAAATATTGATGAGACCAATTATAGGAAGTTAACAAGTGAGAACACACTTGAAGTAAATGATTTTTTACTTCTTTCCTTTAAAAATTAAAAAAGAAATTTAGTTTAACTGTCAGTAGGCTTAAGACTTTCCTAAGCAGATTTATATGCTCAGTTAGTAAAACTTATGTAATTAGTTTCACGTAACTCTGAACTATAGATTTTTATGTTATTATTTTGACATTTACAAATTTATACGTTTTCTTAAATTTAATTTTGATATCTAGAGAAAAGTTCTAGATTTTGTGTAGCTTTGTATTTAGCATTGGAACCTAAAAGTTAATTGTTAAATGAGGAACAGTTAAACCAAATAAAATTATAAATGTTCTACAACTATCATTTGGTCCTTGACATTTGAAGGGAGAAGAAGTACAGTTCATTAGAAAGCATTCATTCTCCTGCACAAGGTCCTATATATATCAGTGTATATATATATATATATATACTAAATAATCTATATATCAGTCATACTACAAGTTTAGTCTCAGTCATAAGAAGACCATGGTGGGAGGTATCTGTGGAAGAGCTCCTTGGCTTGTCACATTTTATTTCTAACTCACACCATCAGTCATGGACACCTGGGCAGCACTTAGAAAGTGGCCATACTCAAAGAACTAGAGAACAAAGGTCTTTTCCCTTTTAGCTCTTTCTCTTTTCATTGTATATTCTTATACTTCTTCCCCAAGTCTTTTTGAGCAGCAGAGACATTACTTTGCCAACAAAGGTCCATCTAGTCAAAGCTATGATCTTTCCAATGGTCATGTATGGATGTGAGAGTTGGACTGTGAAGAAAGCTGAGCGCCAAAGAATTGATGCTTTTGAACTGTGATGTTGGAGAAGACTCTTGAGAGTCCTTTGGACTGCAAGGAGATCCAACCAGTTCATCATAAAGGAGATCAGTCCTGGGTGTTCATTGGAAGGACTGATGCTAAAGCTGAAACTCCAGTAATTGGGCCACTTGATGTGAAGAGCTGACACATTTGAAAAGACCCTGATGCTAGGAAAGATTGAGGGCAGGAAGAGAAGGGGATGAAAAAGGATGAAATGGATGATGGCATCACCGACTCAATGGAAGTAAGTCTGAGTAAACTCCAGGAGTTGGTGATGGACAGTGAGGCCTGGCGTGCTGCTGTCCATGGGATCGGAGAGTTGGACAGGGCTGAGCAGCTGAACTGAACTGAGCTGAGCTTCTTAAGAGAGTAGCCAGTTTTCGGTTTTACTTCTTTGTATTTAAGACAGAACCTGGTGAGGTTTGGAAGAAGGTAGGCTAGGGTGGAGTGTGATACTTTTGAAAAGTGCAAATGTGGCATATGAAACTGAACACCAATTTCAATTCAGAATAGGCAATATTCCATTTATATCGTTAGGGAGATTTAATTATACAAGGGAGATATCCCAAGTGGGGTTGTGATCTTGTCATTCATTTCTTCTCTTTCTCCTCAGAAATATGAAATAACACATACACACTTCCAAAAATAATTCACCTGCTGGTCTTGAGAATGAAGAAGTTTGGGCTCTTACTGAAATATCTGCATAACTGGGATCTTACAAGTGGCCCAAATACCTAAAGATAATGTCTAACAGCCAAGACCAGTGCTCCAAAGAAGACATTATAAAGTCGCTAGTATACAAGGAGAATAATCTTTCACCCAATGACAACCACTTGTTCAAGTCTACCCAGTCATTGAGAGACTGGGGAAAAAAATAGCTTTAAATTTTTTTTCTGAACAATTGTGCAAACTTAAATAGTTAGACTTATAACTTGAGAAAGTTTTGCTCTTTGACAGAATTAGTCCTGGAAGCTTAAAAAAACGTTAAAAAATCCCTCCAGAGGCAAAACACACAAGAAACATTTAGACTTGAAAAGGGAGCAAGTAGGGAAAGGGATGGTGGAAGTGATGTCAAGATAGAGGAAGCAGCATGTTCAAAATTCAAAATGAAACACTCAAAAAAGGAGAAAATATTTGCAAGTAAGCAACAGACAAATGGTTAATCTCTGAAATATACAAGCAGCTCATGCAGCTCAATATCTAAGAAATGAACAATCCAATCAAATAATGGGCAGATACAAAAATGGCAGAGGAGTAGGTGGACATGGGGTACATCTCTCTCCACGGATACATCAGGAACACAGCTTCAGACACAGAAGTGCATGCAGAACACCAGCTGAGAGCAGACAGGAGAACCTGACCAGTGGGAAAGAATATATAGAACATGCAAAACTCAGTAGGACGAAGGAACTAGGAGGAAAAACAGGAGTGTTAGTAGGACTGGACCTGCCCTTGGCAGGTGGGGGCATTGAAGCAGGGGTCCCCACATCGGGGCAATTGTCTGAGTCAGAGGAGAAACATTAAAGTCTGAGGGCAAAGCAGCTGGTCCGTGGCAGCCTAAATGGGAAGAGAATCAGACAGTCCCTGCCCCAGCCATGCATATAGTCAGTTTAGTTCAGTCGCTGTCCTGTCTGACTCTTGGCAACCCCATGGACCGCAGCATGCCAGGCCTCCCTGTCCATCACCAACTTCCGGAGTTTACTCAAACTCATGTCCATTGAGTCACTGATGACATCCAACCATCTCATCCTCTGTCGTCACCTTCTGCTGCCTGCAATCTTTCCCAGCATGAGAGTCTCTCCAAATGAGTCAGCTCTTCTCATCAGGTGGCCAAAGCATTGGAGTTTCAGCTTTGATGTAAGTCCTTGCAATGAATATTCAGGACTGATTTCCTTCAGGATGGACTGGTTGGATCTTCTTGTAGTCCAAGGGACTCTCAAGAGTCTTCTTCGATACCACAGTTCAAAAGCATCAATTCTTCAGCACTCTATTTTCTTTATAGTCCAACTCTCACATCCATACATGATTACTGGATAAACCATAGCCTTGACTAGACAGACCTTTGTTGGCAAAGTAATGTCTCTGCTTTTTAATATGCTGTCATACGATATATTGGTTATAACGTTTCTTCCAAGGAGTAAGCATCTTTTAATTTCATGGCTGCAATCACCATCTGCAGTGATTTTGAAGCCCCCCAAAATAAAGTCTGTCATTGTATCCACTGTTTCCCCATCTATTTCCCATGAAGTGATGGGACTGGATGCCATGATCTTAGTTTTCTGAATGTTGAGCTTTAAGCCAATTTTTTCACTCTCCTCTTTCACTTTTAAGAGGCACCTTCTGCCATAAGGGTGCTGTCATCTACATATCTGAGGTTATTGATATTTCTCTAAGCAATCTTTATTCCAGCTTGTGCTTCCTCCAGCCCAGGATTTCTCATGATATACTCTGCATATAAGTTAAATAAGCAGGATGACAATATACAGCCTTGATGTACTCCTTTTCCTATTTGGAACCAGTCTGTTGTTCCATGTCCAGTTCTAACTGTTGCTTCCTGACCTGCATACAGATTCCTCAAGAGGCAGGTCAGGTCGTCTGGTATTCCCATCTCTTTCATAATTTTCCACAATTTATGGTGATCCACACAGTCAAAGGCTTTGGCATAGTCAATAAAGCAGAAATAGATGTTTTTCTGGAATTCTCAAGTGTTTTTTTTTTTATGATCATACAGATGTTGACAATTTGATCTCTGGTTCCTCTGCCTTTTCTAAAACCAGCTTGAACATCTGGAAGTTCATGTTTCATGTATTGCTGATGCCTGCTTTGGAGAATTTTGAGTATTACTTAACTAGTGTGTGAGATGAGTGCAACTGTGTGGTAGTTGGAGCATTCTTTGGCATTGCCTCTCTTTTCCAGTCCTGTGGCCACTGCTGAGTTTTCCAAATTTGCTGGTGTATTGAGTGTAGCACTTTCACAGCATCATCTTTTAGGATTTGACATAGCTCAACTGGAATTCCATCACTTCCACTAGCTTTGTTTGTAGCGATGCTTCCTAAGGCCCACTTGACTTTGCATTCCAGGATGTTTGGCCCTAGGTGAGTGATCATAACATCATGATTATCTGTGTCATGAAGATTTATTTTGTATAATTCTGTTTATTCTTGCCACCTCTTCTTGCCATACATAGAGCAGATAGGAACTCTTGCCCTCTGGAAGATGCAGCGACTGGGAGCTGGAGTTTGGGGTTATGGAGCAATCCCAGGGCGAGGTCTGCTGTTGACTACAGAGAGATGGATCGAGGGGATGTGACGGAGGAGATCATGGTGGGAAATGCCTATGGAGGAAAGCCAGGCAGACGTGGAAGCAAGGCGATAATCTGAGTCACGCATAGGGGGTGGAGCCATCACCATGGCCTCCCTCCCCACATGCTAACATCAGCAGCTGAACAGTAGAGAGGCTGGCCCATCAAATGCCTGACACACTGATGTACAGAATAGGACCCCAGTCCAGAAAACTGGTACTGAATAATTTATTTACAGGGCAACAATGGATAAACAGTAATAGAGAATAGACTTATGAACATGGGGAGAGGGGAGCAGAGGGTGAGATGTATGGAAAGAGTAACATGGAAACTTACATTACTGTATGTAAAATAGATAGCCAACAGGAATTTGCTGTGTGTCTCAGGAAACTCAAACAGGGGAAATTGGGAGGGAGGTTTAAAAGGGAGGGGATATATGTACATCTATGGCTGATTCATGTTGAGGCTTGACAGAAAACAGCAAAATTTTATAAAGCAATTATCCTTCATTAAAAAATAAATAATTTTTTTAAATGGGCAAAAGACCTGTATAGACATTTCTCCAAAGAAGACATACAGATGGCCAACAAACACATGAAAGGATGCTCAGCATCACTCATTATTAGAGAAATACAGATCAAAACCACAATGAGGTATCACCTCACACCGGTCAGAAAGGCCCTCATCACAAAATCCTAATGCAGTAGATGCTGGAGCTGGTGTGGAGAAAGGGGAACTCTCTTACACTGTTGGCAGGAATCTAAGTTATTACAACCACTATGGAGAAACTGTACGGAAGTTCCTTAAAAAACTAAAAACAGAACTAACATATGACCCAGCAATGCCACACCTGGGCCTATACTTAGAGAAAGCCAGCTTTGTTGTTCAGTCACTCGGTCATGTCTTTCTTGACTCTTTGCAACCCCACGGACTACAGCACGCCAGGCTTCCCTGTCCTTCACTATCTCTCAGAGTTTGCTCAAACCCATGTCCGTTGAGTCAGTGATGCCATCCAGCCATCTCATCCTCTGTCGTCCCCTTCTCCTCCTGCCCTCAATCTTTCCCATCATCAGGGTCTTTTCCAATGAGTCAGTTCTTGGCATCAGGTGGCCAAAGTATTGGAGCTCCAGCTTCAGCCTCAGTCCTTCCAATGAATATTCAGGACTGATTTCCTTTTAGGTTGACTGGTTTGATCTCCTTGCTGTCCAAGGGACTCTCAAAAATCTTCTCCAGCACCACAGGTGGAAAACATCAATTTTTAGGGCCCAGCTTTCTTTAAGGTCCATCTCTCATATCCCCTACATGATTACAGGAAAAACCATAGCTTTGACTAGACAGCCCCAATTCGCCCTGCAACAGAAAGCCATTTGCACAAGGACTATCTGAGTTTCAAAAATCTGGAGAGAGAGGAGGAGTGGTGTATTTGCTGGCCAACTTCGCAGGCAGAGTAAAATTTAAAAAACAACAACAAAAGAAGAGCCAGGAGAGGACCTGGGAGCTCATTTCTCACCAGGGCAAAAAATGAGGGATGGCTAGAGGGAGCCCGAGAGCTGGCAAGAGGGGTGGGCAGGTGGGCAGGCAGACAGGGAGCCAAGATGGGTGGCCAGAGCTTTGAGCTTGGGTGACCCTACCTGGCTCGGCGGATCTTCATTAGGGGGAAGCAGGGTCTTCCCAGCCCATCCGTCCAGGGACCTTTTCTTAGAATGTTAAGTTAATGAGGGCATAGAAAAAGATGGAGTGTGCTGATGCTGACTGCCTTCCGATATTGGAAAACAAGGGATTCCGGGTGGCACTGGTAGTAGAGAACCCACCTGCCAATGCAGGAGATGTAAGAGATGCGGGTTTGATCCCTGGGTTGAGAAAATCCCCTGGAGGAGGACACGGCAACCCACTCCAGTATTCTTGCCTGGAGAATCCATGGACAGAGGAGCCTGCCAGGCTACAGAGTAGAGTGTGACACGCTGAAGACTCTTAGCACACTCAAAACCAACCTGGGATCTAAGGACCTAACTCAAACACAACTCAGGGTGGGTGTATCTTAAAAACAAAACCAAAATTCACAACTCAAAGGCCTAACTAGGGTCAACACCTCGCCAACCTTTCCTCAGGATTTCTCAGACTTTGTAAAATGGACGGCCAAGAAGACCAGCTCCCTTGATCCTCATCTATTCCAGGTAATTATGAATTTCTGTTTGGTAATGATAATGCATCCAATTTTACATGAAAATGCATCAGCTTCCAAAGGATTTCGCCTCAGTCTGGGCCCTTTGGACATTTGATTCTGGGTACTGGGAGGAGGAGAGATGAATGAACAAAGAGAAGCTGACACAGACAATTGTCCCTCAAGAAACATTTTTCATGCAAATTTTCATACAAGGGAGAAAAGTACTGATTCCCCTAAGTCACGCATACTAAGTCACTTTAGTTGTGTCTGACTGTTTAAGACCCCATGGACTATATCCCATCAGGATCATCTGTCCATGGGATTCTCCAGACAAGAATACTGGAATGGGTTGCCATTTCCTCTGCCAGGGAATCTTCCAGACCCAGGAATTGAACCTGCGTCTCTTATCTCTACCTACATGGGCAGGTGAGTTCTCTGCTACTAGTACCACCTGGGAAGCCACCTCTCAGTCACAGAGAAAATAATAAATCGACCAAACAGGGAAATGAAAACAGAATGCTTGTCCAAGATATGGGGTTCAGGAGCCAGGGCAATCTGCCTTCTGACATTACTGGCATCTTCCTGGGAGCTGTTCAGCTATGTTAAAATATATCTTGAGGGCTGGAATTTTCACCTCCTTGGCAAAGTGTTGCAACTTTCACAAAACAGGGTGGGAGAGAGAAGGGAATGAGAAGAAAACATAACAGCAAAGGAGAAAAAAACGAAAAACTATGGAGACACAACAAAAATATCCACCCTTTCTCACAAGTCTTCATAGATTCTGCAGCCAGTTAGCAGGCAACCTTTCTCCCACTTGCCTGTTAGATGAGGTGCAAGATTTCTCTTCTCTTCACTTCAGTGAATTTATTCCTCTATGGTTAGTATCCTAATTTTAACTTTTTTTTAAATTAAAAAACATTTTTAACTTTTTCAAAATTTTTATATTATACACTCTAAATATGTGCAGTTTTACTGTATGTTAATTATCTGTCAATAAAATTGTTTTCAAAAAACTAAAAGCAAAAACCACTAACAAAAGTCAGGGTCTGCATGGTCAGCTGGGAACTCATCCAGGAGGCCCCTGCCAGGTTGCTGGGAATGTGGCGCCCCTGCCACTCAGGGTTTGCTCCCTGATCTGGCTTCTAATGACAGGAAGAAATCAAGCCAGGAACCTAGGCAGGACGGTCAGAAGCCTGGGGTTCACATCCTGTCTGCTCTGGCAGCAGCACCAGACTCTCAGCTCTGTCTCCTCAGCTTGGACAAGTGGTGTTGCTGTTGTTCAGTCCCTAAGTCATGTCCAACTCTGCAACCCTAAGGACTGCAGCATGCCAGGCTCCCCTGTCCTTCACCATCTCCCAGAGTTTGCCTAAACTCTTCTCCATCCAGTCAGTGATGCCATCCAACCATCTCATCCTCTGTCATCCCTTTCTCCTGCCCTCAATCTTTCCCAGCATCAGGGTCTTTTCTAATGAGTCAGCTCTTCATATCAGATGGCCAAAATATTGGAGCTTCAGCATCAGTCCTTCCAATGAATATTCAGAATTTGTTTCCATTAGGATGGACTGGTTGGATCTCCTTGCAAACCAAGGGACTCTAAAGGGTCTTCTCCAGGCCCATAGTTTGGAAGCATCAATTCTTCAGTGCTCAGCCTTCTTTATAGTCCAACTCTCACATCTATATGTGACTACTGGAAAAACCATAGCTTTGACTAGACAGACCTTTGTCAGCAAAGTAATGTCTCCGCTTGTTAATATGCTGTCTAGGTTGGTAATAGCTTTCCTTTCAAGGAGCAAGCATCTTTTAATTTCATGGTTGCCATCACCATCTGCAGTGATTTTGAAGCCCAAAAATAGTATACAGCTAGAAAACATGAGTAAAATACAAACAAGAGAACAATTTTATTCAAAAAAAGGAAATTGTTTAGAAAGTACAATTCTATTTGATTAACTTTTAAAACACCTGCAAATTGAGCAAACATCATATTAAAATAATTTAAAAAACAAAAATAGTCAAACAATGCTAAAACATACAGCCTACAATGGGCGTTGTTAAGAGTGTGAAAGAAGATATGTAAGCAAATAGCAAAACTCACACACAGGTGGCTTCGAAAGTACTTTAAAGATCTAGTTCTTGGACTTTCCTGGTAGCGGGGTGGATGAGTACGCACTTGGCCTTGTGCGGGCCAGGGCAGGGGACACAGGTTCAGTCCCTGGTCTGGGGGGATTCCACCTGCTGAGGAGCAACTAAGCCTGTGCGCCGCAACTGCTGAGCCCGCGCTGTAGGGCCCGAGAGCGGCACAGCTGAGCCCGCGGGCCTGGAGCCTGTCCTCAACCCGAGGGGCCCCGAGACCGAGGCCGCACGTGGAGAAAGTCCAGGCGCAACAGCTGCTGCTGCTGCGTCGCTCCAGTCGTGTCCGACTCCGTGACCCCAGAGACGGCAGCCCACCAGGCTCCCCCGTCCCTGGGATTCTCCAGGCAAGAACCCTGGAGTGGGTTGCCATTTCCTTCTCCAAGGCAAGAAAGTGAAAAGGGAAAGTGAAGTCGCTCAGTCGTGTCCGACTCTTAGCGACCCCATGGACTGCAGCCCACCTGGCTCCTCCGTCCATGGGGTTTTCCAGGCGAGTGTACTGGAGGGGGGGTGCCAGTGCCTTCTCTGAGGCACAGCAGCGATGAAGCCTTTTCTTATAGAGATGGAATCTGAAAATGGAAAAACAGAAAAAAAAAAAACAGGTAAATCAACTTTTTACAAATATCTATTTATTTATTTATGGCTGCGCTGGTCTTGCTTGCTGCGCACCACCTTTCTCTCCTTGGGATGGGCGGGGGCTGCTCTCCACTTGCAGCGCCTGCGGCTCATTGTGCGGGCTCTTGCCCCTCCGGAGCTCGGCTCCAGAGACCCCAGGTTCCAGTAAGTGCAGCAGGTGCGCTGGGACTCAGCAGTCTGGCTCTCGGGCTTAGGGGCCCCGCAGCAGGCCAGACCTTCCTGGACCAGGGATGGAGCCTGTGTCCTCACGTTGGCATGTGGATTCTTAACCACTGGCAAGTCTTGGAAAATCAACTTTTAAAGGAATTTTAATGGTTCGAAACGCAGAATAGAGAAAAACCAACTTCTAAGACACCTGAAATTTTCCACATTAGAAATAAAATTGTATAAAATTATTTCTACTCTAAGTTTGTAAATATTTGCAAATTTGATATGGAGGAATTTGCAAAATTGTCAGTTTACATTTTTCGACTTAAATTGGACAGATTTGAGTAACTCAGGAATCTCCCGCCTGTACTTTTCTCCTATATATTACTGGGTATGTATGAGTGTGTGTTTTTTGCTATTTCCTTTGATTAAAAGTAGACTGAGTTGGAAGCGACAGTACACGATTGCGGTGGCTCCAACGGCAGACGAGTGCAGCCTAGAGGAGCTACCCTGCGCCCAGGGCAGGGGCGGCGGCCAAGAGGAGCTACCGCATCAGAGGTGAAGAGCAGCCGTGAAGAGAGACCCCACGGGCAACGTAAGAGAAAGCCAAGTAAGACAGTACGCACTGGAGAGGGGATCAGAGGGCAGACAGACTGAAACCACAATCACAGACAACTAGCCAATCTGATCACATGGACCACAGCCTTGTCTGACTCAATGAAACTAAGCCATGCCGTGTGGGGCCACCCAAGACGGCCGGGTCATGGTGGAGAGGTCTGACAGAATATGGTCCACTGGAGAAAGGAGTGGCAAACCACTTCAGTATTCTTGCCTTGAGAACCCCATGAACAGTATGAAAAGGCAAAACACAGGACACTGAAAGATGAACTCCCCAGGTCGGTAGGTGCCCAATAGGCTACTGGAAATCAGTGGAGAAATAACTCCAGAAAGAATGAAGGGATGGAGCCAAATAAAAAATAACACCCAGTTGTAAATGGGACTGATGATGGAAGCGGAGTTCGATGCTGTAAAGAGCAATATTGCATAGGAACCTGGAATGTTAGGTCCATGAATCAAGACAAATTTCAAGTCGTCAAACAGGAGATGACAAGAGTGAACATCGACATTCTAGAAATCAGTAAACTAAGATGGACTGGAATGGATGAATTTAACTCAGATGATCATTATATCTACTACTGTGGGCAGGAATCCCTTAGAAGAAATGGAGTAGCCATCACAGTCAACAAAAGAGTCCGAAATGCAGTACTTGGATGCAATATCAAAAACGACAGAATGATCTCTGTTCATTTCCAAGGCAAACCATTCAATATTACGGTAATCCAAGTCCGTGCCCCGACCAGTAACACTGGAGAAACTGAAGTTGAATGGTTCTATGAAGACCTACAAGACCTTTTAGAAGTAACATACAAAAAAGATGTCCTTTACATTATAGGGGACTGGAATCCAAAGTAGGAAGTCAAGAAACAGCTGGAGTAACAGGCAAATTTGGCCTTGGAGTACAGAATGAAGCAGGGAAAAGGCTAACAGAATTCTGCCAAGAGAATGCATTGGTCATAGCAAACACCCTCTTCCAACAACACAAGAGAAGACTTTACACATGGACATCACCAGATCTTCAACACCAAAATTAGATTGATTATACTCTTTGCAGCCAAAGATGGAGAAGCTCTATACAGTCAGCAAAAACAAGACCAGGAGCTAACTGTGGCTCAGATCATGAACTCCTGTTGCCAAATTCAGACTGAAATTGAAGAAAGTGGAGAAAACCACTAGACCATTCAGGTATGAACTAAATCAAATCCCTTATGACTATACAGTGGAAGGGAGAAATAGATTTAAGGGACTAGATCTGATAGACAGTGCCTGATGAACTATGGATGGAGGTTAGTGACATTGTACAGGAGACAGGGATCAAGACCATCCCCAAGAAAATGAAATGCAAAAAAGCAAAATGGCTGTCCGAGGAGGCCTTACAAATATCTGTGGAAAGAAGCGAAGCAAAAAGCAAAGGAGAAAAGGAAAGATATACCCATCTGAATGCAGAATTCCAAAGACTAGCAAGGAGAGATAAGAAAGCCTTCCTCAGCAATTAGTGCAAAGAAATAGAGGGAAACAATAGAATGGGAAAGACTAGAGATCTCTCCAAGAAAATTAGAGATACCAAGAAATATTTCATGAAAAGATGGGCTCAATAAAGGACAGAAATGGTATGGATCTAACAGAAGCAAAATATATTAAAAAAGGAGTGGCAAGAATACACAGAAGAACTGTACAAAAAAGATCTTCATGACCATGATGTGATCACTCACCTGGAGCCAGACTTCCCAGAAAGTGAAGTCAAGTGGGCCTTAGGAAGCATCACTACAAACAAAGCTAGTGGAGGTGATGGAATTCCAGTTGAGCTATTTCAAATCCTGAAAGATGATGCTGTGAAAGTGCTGCCCTCAATATGCCAGCAAATTTGGAAAACTCACCAGTGGCCACAGGACTGGAAAAGGTCAGTTTTCATTCCAATCCCAAAGAAAGGCAACGCCAAAGAATGCTTGAACTGCCACACAGTTGCACTCATCTCACACACTAGTAAAGTAATGCTGAAAATTCTTCAAGCCAGGCTTCAGAATACATAAACCATGAACTTCCAGGTGTTCAAGCTGGTTTCAGAAAAGGCAGAGGAACCAGAGATCAAATTACTAACATCCGCTGGATCTTGAAAAAAGCATGAGAGTTTCAGAAAAACATCTATTTCTGCTTTATTGATATGCCAAAGCCTTTGACTGTGTGGATCATGATAAACTGTGGAAAATTCTGAAAGAGATGGGAATACCAGACCATTTGACCTGTCTCTTGAGAAACCTGTATGCAGGTCAGGAAGCAACAGTTAGAAATGGACATGGAACGAAAGACTGGTTCCAAATAGGAAAAGGAGAACGTCAAGGCTGTATATTGTCACCCTGCTTATTTAACTTATATGTAGAATACATCATGAGAAACGCTGGGCTCGAGGAAGTACAAGCTGGAATTAAGATTGCTGGGAGAAATATCAATAACCTCAGATATGCAGATGACACCACCCTTATGGCAGAAAATGAAGAATAACTAAAGAGCATTTTGATGAAAGTGAAAGAGGAGAGTGAAAAAGTTGTCTTAAACTTTAAAAAGTTGTCAGAAAACTAAGATCATGGTATCTGGTCCCATCACTTCATGGAAAATAGATGGGGAAACAGTGGCTGACTTTATTTTTCTGGACTCCCAAATCACTGAAGATGGTGATTGCAGCCATGAAATTAAAAGATGCTTACTCCCTGGCAGGAAAGTTATGACCAACATAGACAGCATATTAAAAAGCAGAGACATTACTTTGGCAACAAAAGTCTATCCAGTCAAGGATATGGTTTTTCCAGTGGTCGTGTATGGATGTGAGTGTTGGACTATAGAGAAAGCTGAGCACAGAAGAATTGATGCTTTTGAACTGTGATGGTGGAGAAAATTCTTGAGAGTCCCTTGGACTGCAAGGAGATCCAACCAGTCCATCCTAAATGAGATCTGTCCTGGGTATTCATTGGAAGGACTGATGTTGAAGCTGAAACCCTAATACTTTGGCCACCCGATGCTAAGAGCTGACTCATTTGAAAAGACCCTAATGCTGGGAAAGATTGAGGGCAGGAGGAGAATGGGACGACAGAGCATGAGACGGTCGGATGGCATCACTAACTCAATGAACATGGGTTTGGTTGGACTCTGGGAGTTGGTGATGGACAGGGAGGGCTGGCATGCTGTGGTTCATGGGGTTGGAAAGAGTTGGACATGACTGAGCAACAGAACTGAACTGAGTTGGAAGTGAATTGCTTTATCTCTTCAGTATGAATAAAATTGCACTTATATTAAACTCCTTTTGAGAGAGTCCTCTCCTAGGCAGGTTGATAAGAAGTCTAGGGGTTCCCAAGAAGAGAGGGGTCTAGAATTCACAAGGAGGAGAAAAGGAAAAATGTTTTTTTTTTCTCTGCATTCCTTAGCCTTAGTCAATCACACAACTCAGTTTAAACTCTATACTAGGAATTATACAACACCAGTGTATCTAGCTGAAGGACAGTTTCTTCCTCCCTGAAAACCTTCTGACTAATCCTGATATCCTAAGATGTATATTACTGGAGTGGGTCTGGAGGATTCCTATCCCGATATCTTAAGATGTGTAGTGGGTCTGGAGGACCTTTCTATTGTCAAATGTTAATCCTATTATATTAAAATGTAAATTTTGGGAGTAGATCTTGTGAAGTCTTTATAAAAATTATATAACAATAATGCATCCTCCCTGAGGACAGTCTCTGGATTAAACTTTCTGGCTAATACTGCTATTGATTCAGTATATAACTCCACTGCTAACTCTAGCAAGGGGGTACTCTTTCTGCCCCCTTCTGATGCCTATGTCAGAAGCTTTCTCTATCTCCTTTATACTTTAATAAAACTGTATTACACAAAAGCTCTGAGTGATCAAGCCTCGTCTCTGGCCCCAGATTGAATTCTTCTCTTCCAGAGGCCAAGATTCCCGTCATCTTTGCTGTGATTTCGTCAACAACCTTTCATCTTGGGGGCTCATCCGGGATTCTTCAGGACAAGGTTAGGATGCTTGGAGCTTCAGTTCTTTGTTCTCCTAGCGAACACGTTTCTGCTGTACTTTACTAACTCTTCGGTGTGCTTGCGTGAATGAGTGAAGAGCTTTGCTCTGCAGTTCTGCTCATACGGCTTATGGCAGGAACCTGTCGGGGGTTTATATCGACATGCCAATACCTAGAGCCACCCAATGTCTCCTTCAGGAACGGATCAGAAATGGGAAAAACGTGTGGACCAAACTCTCCTTTCTCAGTCAAACTTTCTGGTCTCTTTGACCATTTCATAACTCCTTGGGAACTGGAAGTACTAACCTATCTGTCACACCATAGACTTTCAAGGTACTTGTGATATATGCTGTTACTCTGTACTATGACTTCGGTCCCAAACTTGGATTGGTAATCAGGAAGCACCTAGCCTCGCTAGGAATCGAAAATTCGGAAGTTAGACCGAACTCTAGCTCTAAGAGCATCTCTGAGGTTAAAGGTTACTTGGATTGGAACTGCAGTGGATATTTTTCCTTTGGTAATGATGGCTCTTGGTGGACCAGAGGAGACTCTTATACTGATGCAGTGACGCTGGGAAGAAACATCTCAGTTTTATGTTCATATCGGTCTTATTGTGGTCAGGAATATACTCAGGGTCATGCACAAGCACTCAGATGACAAATGTTTCCCCCAGCAGTCTTAGCCTGGGAGGCATTGGGTGGCATCAGAGGCAAGCAAGGTTTTAATGGTGAAGAGCTGGACGTCAGTCAGGGATGCCAACAGGTCTACCCCTGGTGCGTCTCCACCCCGTCTCGGTGGTAGAACCGGGGGCGACAAGGGCGGCGCCTGTGTCAGTAAGGGACAGACTAAGTCTGACCAGGAAGGAAACTCTTTGGTGTAAAGTTTGTCTACACCCTCATCTAGAACATGGAGGGACGCCTCCAGTAGAAAGAGGGCTCTGGTTGCTTTTTTTCTCTCTTACAGATAGAAGCTCACAATTCCAGCCTCACTCTTTTGAACTCTATCCTGAAAAACAGATAGATTTGATCCCCAGGGCTTAAAGAAGACACATCTGGTTTTCTTTTGTGATACTGCATGGCCGTGGTACCCACTGGAGGACAGCGAATGGTGGCCAGTTGGAGGGTCTCTTAAGTATAATACTGTTTTACAATTAGACTGGTTCTGTAAAAAACAAGGGAAATGGGTAGAAGTAGCAGATGTGTTGCCCTTTTTCTCTCTGCGAAATATGCCAGAGAGAAATATGTGTCCTAAGGGTATAGATTTGGGCGAGACACCTTCAACTCCCTCCTGTCCTCCTACTTTGCCCCCGTACCCGGGGCCCCAAACTGAGATTCAAGCTGCCTTGGTCTCAGTGGACACCCAAGCTGAGATTCAAGTTGCCTTGGTCTCAGGGGAAACCCAAACTGAGATTTGAACTGTCCATGTAGAGGTCCAAACAACTCCTGCCTCAGTATGACCTCAGACTACTCTGGTTTCAGTAGAAGCTCAGACCATCCAAGTAAGAGATGAGATGGAGGACAGGAGACAGAGAGATAAAGAAAAGCAGGGTTCCCCAATCTACCCCTGGGATCATATGCACAGAGCAGCCAGAGAGACTGAGGAACAGCCACACAAGCTGTTGCCTCTTTATGAAGCACCCATCGAGAGGTGGGAGAAATTATCAGTCTATGAGAGTCAATAAACTGCCGGTAGCCGTCAGGATGCCCCCTTGCTCGGATGACAAGGTCACGAGACTAAGAAAGTAATTGCAAAGCTGACTTTCTTTATCGGGGCATCCTGGGCAAGCCCCACCCTGGTATTTTTCTTGGAAGTTCTGTCCATGCTCGGAACATTGGCTCATCTCAGTAGGTCAGTCACAGTTGGAAAGAATTCGTCCTGAGATAATACCCCCAGACCTTATTGACCAGAGGATCCGGGAAGGTGGATCACCTTCCCCGGGGGCTAAGGAGGAATGAAAGGGACATTTAAATAGGTTACTACCCCTCCTACTAATTACTGGGGAGTTTACCAAGAGTTATCTGGGGGTCATGGCAAGGCCACCACCAGAAAGGCTCGTACTTGGGTCATCTTTCCACCTCCCACTCCCCTGACCACTCCACGGAGGAGGCTCGCTTCCTTGAAGAAATCAGGCTTGACAGAGACTTAGGAATGCTCATAATTGTGGCCAGCATAGTTGGAGATATTGATTGCTTTAGGATATGTAGACATAGGACTTCATTTTAGTAGTTATAAGGTTAATAGGGTTTTATTGCTAAAGCAGTGCTGATTGACTGTCTCTTAGTCCTCTTTCCTCTCTCTAAACTGTCTCTTTGTCCTTTCCTCTTTTCTCCTAAGAACTGGAGTAGGTTACTAGAATAAACAGTCTCAAGCTTAAGCCCTTCCCTCTAGCTTCTACATAGTTGTACCTGATAAGAGAAATGTAACCTTTCTACTTAGGTTGATGTACTTATCATGACTGAATGAAGTATACTGAAGACATTCAAATGGTAAACATACTATTGTTAAATCTAATTACATAACAATCTGACTTCTGCAAAGGGAATGTTTCATGATAGTTTGGGGAATGAACTCAATGATAATGTTGCTATGGGAGGTAGAAAACAAAAAATTGTATAGAATGATAGGTGATGTAATGATGTAATGGGGATGTCTTTTGGCTATAAAACTGTAAACCAACAACAATAAACGAGAGACTGCTCCATCACCACACATCGACTCAGTTCAGTTCTTCTTCCGCCGACGCCACCCATCCCTCAAGACCCCCAGACCACGCCGAGGCTGGACCCCAGCAATAAACCTTTTTCTTATCAAGAAATACAAAGAATCAAGGAGGATCTGGGAGACTACTTAGAGGACCCAGAAAAATATATTAGAGCTTTAAAAGGTGTTACTCTGCTTTATGACCTTACTTGGAAGGATGTTATGTATCTCTTGGGACAAACGCTGACTCCTGACTCGAGTTTTGGGAAAGGCGGTTGCTTGTGGAGATGAATGGCTTGGTAATGAATCAGTAAGAAAGAGGGAGGACGAGCTAACTACCCTCCCCACTGACAATAGAACCAGACTGTGACTACAACACAGCTAAAGGAAGATGGGATCAGAGTCATTTTGTCAGATGTATCCTTGAAGGACTCAAGCAGGCGTGTGCTAAGCCTTTGAACTATGGCAAATTGGCAAACATAGAACAGGAAGAACAGGAAGCTCCTGGTAAATTCCTAGATAGACTGAGAGAAGGCCTCCGCAGATTCACTGATCCCAAAAGTGAAGAGGAAAAAGAGATCTTAAAGATAGATTTCTCACTCAGTCCGTTCCAGATATCCTCAGTAAACTATTAAAACAGTCGTTTGGACCAAATCAGTCTTTATGTTACAACTGGCTCAGACAGTCTATTATGGTAGGGAATATGAGGAAAAGAAAGAAAGGCAGAAAAAGACAAAGGAAAAGGCGGAAGCCTTGGCAATGTCTAAGAAAACAGCCTGAGGTAAAATGCCCAGAGGGACCCAGGTGAAAAGGGATGGGCTTGCTATTACTGTGGAAAAGAGGAGCATCTCAAGCGGGATTGCTTGCCCTCAGGCATCCAACCCGACCTGGCTCCATGTCCGGTAGTCCAAGGACCGCTCTGAAGAAGAGACTACCCCCAGAGGTGTAGGTATCAGGGTTGGAATCTCAACACAATCAGGACTGAAGGTGCCCGGGGGTCCCCACACAAGCTCCCATCCTAATTACACCTGAGGAACCCTGGGAATTAATAACTGTGGGGGGCCAATCCTTCCATTTCCTTTTAAACACTGGGGCAACTTACTCCGTGCTTACTGAAGCCCCAGGCCCACTTCCTTCCCTTAATGGGACTGTCATCAGCTACCTTAATGGGACTGTCTGGACAAGCCAAAAGGTTTTACTTCAGTGTGGCTGTCAGCTGTGACTGGGATTCGGTACTTTTTTAACACGAGTTTCTGATCGTGCCCGAATGGCCCTCACCTTTTTGGGGGAGGGTTATACTGAGTAAGGTCCATGCCTCTGTTTTCATGAATATGGAGCCCTCCCTTTCTCTTCCTTTAATTGAACAAAATGTAAATCCTAGAGTATGGGCTGATGGAAAATCTGTGGGTCGAGCACAAAATGCTATTCCTGTAGTTTTCAAGCTCAAAGACCTGCACTTATTTCCACATAAGAAGCAGTATCCACTGAAATCTGAGATTAAGGAAGGGTTAAAACCCATCATTGAGAATTTAAAAGGGCAGGGGCTATTAATTCCCTATAACAGTCCATGTAACACTCCTATTTTGGGTATAAAGAAATCAAATGGTAAATGGAGACTAGTTCAAGATTTACGAATAGTAAATGAGGCTGTAGTTCCTTTACACCCCGTGGTGCCTAATCCTTATACTCTATTGTCCGAAATTCCTGAACATGCCAACTATTTCTCAATAATTGATTTGAAAGATGCGTTATATACAGTGCCTTTGGCGGAGGAAAGTCAATTTCTATTTGCCTTTGAAGACCCTATTCAGCCAGCTTCTCCGTTAACCTGGACAGTTTTGCCCCAGGGATTTCGTGACAGTCCTCATTTATTTGGACAGTTTGTCAGGGGATCTACAAAACTTTAATAGTTCTGAAGCAGTGGTGTTACAATACATAGACGATATCTTACTTTGTGCTGAGGATGAGGAAATGTGTTCGCGAACCTCAGAAGATTTCTTAAACTTTCTGGCAGGCTGCGATTACCAGGCATCAAGAGAAAAGGCTCAGCTTTGTCAACAATCCATTAGATATCTGGGCCTAATCATATCAGAAGGGACTACTAGGGCCATAGGCCCCGAGAGAATGAAATCTATACTAAATCATCCCCTACCCATGACTTTAAGGCAACTGAGAGGATTTGGGGGAATCAGAGGCTACAGTCGCATTTGTATTCCGGGTTATGGGGAACTTGTCCGGCCTTTATATAAACTTTTAGCTGAGACTCAGAAAGCCCAAACTGACAAACTGGTTTGGTCTGCAGATATTGAAAAGGCTTTTAAGGTTCTTCAGACTGCTCTCCTATAAGCTCCAGTTTTGAGCTTGCCTACAGGGTCAGAATTTAAATTGTTTGTCACTGAAAGAAAGCGTATGGCCTTGGGAGTTTTGACACAACCCTGAGCGCCTCATCAACAACCTATTGCTTATCAGAGCAGAGAATTAAATGTAATTTCATGTGGGTGGCCTCACTGCTTAAGAGTAATTGGAGCAGCAGCTTTATTAGCACCTGAAGCTTTAAAGATAATTAATGGATGTGATCTTACAGTACTGACTTCTCATGATGTGAGTAGAATCTTAAATTCCAAGGTTAATATTTGGATGACAGACAGTAGGCTTCTTAAATATCAGTCATTGTTGTTAGAAGGACCAGTAACTCAGCTCTCAGCTTTTCAACAGGCATTAACAGAACTCCAGGAGAAGACTCCTGACCCAGCCTTTATTTGTGCCAGGAATTGGTTCATGGGTACATCACACTCGAATTAAGAGGTGGTACCCTGACTAGAACTAAGTGACTTCATTTTATGTCTTTACTGCCTATGCTCTGACTTTGTACTTTTCAGATGGGCCTGATAATCTATGTGAGCCTACTTCTGCTGACTCTAAAAATCCTGAGTCTGCCATTTGACCCTCAAGACAATGTATTCCTGTCCTGGGCTCACTCCTGCTACATTCCACAATTGATCTAACTGCTGGGTCTGTAGAGCACTCCCCTCTTCATCAGTGGAAGGCTTCCCATGGTGGACATCTCCACCTCAAGGAAAAGACTTTCTCCAAGTCTGCAAATACCTTCAACAACAATCGCACGTGATGCCTCTCCTTAAAGTGATGACATCTAACAACCCTAAAGTGGACTGACGCAAAACTTTGTACTTTAACTATGGACATGGTGTGACTTTTCATTTTGATTAATCTTGGTTTAATGATTATTTTGCCTTACATCTGTAACTGTATAATGGGGTTTTCTAACCATCTAAAAGCTTTTAATTAAGTTACAAATGGTTGTCCAAGTTCTTATGAGTGCCACCGCCTCTTCCAAATATTACTTGGGGCCCCTGGATCAGATACCCTCAATATGAGGTTTAGGAGAATATGTGGCCTCAACAATTTAGGGACAAAGCCCCTTGTCAGCTCGGAAGCAGTTACGGAATGAGAACAATGCCCCTTTCCCCTAGACAATATAATTCTCCTAAAAGAAAAGGGCGGAATGAGAGTCCTCTCCTAGGCAGGTTGATAAGAAGTCTAGGGGTTCCCAAGAAGACAGGGGCCTGGAATTCACAAGGAGGAGAAAAGGACAAACCTTTTTTTTTTTTCTCTGCATTCCTTAGCCTTAGTCAATTACACAACTCAGTTTAAACTCTATACTAGGGATTATACAACACCAATGTATCTAGTTGAAGGACAGTTTCTCCTCCCTGAAAACCTTCTGACTAATCCTGATATCCTAAGATGTATATTATGGGAGTGGGTCTGGAAGATCTTTCTAAACTAATCCTGATATCTTAAGATGTGTAGTGGGTCCGGAAGACCTTTCTATTGTCAAATGTTAATCCTGTTATATTAAAATGTAAATTTTGGGAGTAGGTCTTGTGAAGTCTTTACAAGGATTATATATCAATAATATACCCTCTCTGAGGACAGTCTCTGGATTAAACTTTCTGGCTAATACTGTTTCGATTCAGTGTATAACTCCACTGCTAACTCTAGCAAGGGGGTACTCTTTCTGCCCCCTTCTGATGCCTATGTCAGAAGCTTTCTCTATCTCCTTTATACTTTAATAAAACTGTATTACACAAAAGCTCTGAGTGATCAAGCCTCGTCTCTGGCCCCAGATTGAATTCTTCTCTTCCAGAGGCCAAGATTCCCGTTGTCTTTGCTGTGATTTCGTCAACAACCTTTCACTTTTTAGAGTTTGTCACACAGGCTTTATGAGTAAGGCAGATTGAAATTCCAAAAAATTCAAGGCTTGAGCCCTTGACAATAATTTTCCTTATCCAGAGGTCATTCCATGGAAGCATGCTATCTGTTGCTCATGATAAAAGCAAAACCCATTGAACTCCCATGTTGATATCATCTTCTAAACACAGGATTTCGAAAATTCAACCACAGACTTCGCTGGCACTTCAGTGGTTAAGGCCCTGTGCTTCCACTCCAGGGGACACAGATTCATCCCAGGCCAAAGGAACTAAGATCTCACTCATGCTGTCATAGAGGCAGCCAAAAAAAAAAAAGAAAAAGAACAACAAAAAGAATAAATTGAGAAGAATGAACCCTCACATTACATAAATTTTGAACAGTCTACTAAAGTATATTCTATAGGACAAATGGTAATAAGTAGAAATCCCTATCTATTCGGGTGTTAGTGGAAGAAAAACCTTAGTTCAGAGTGTCTTTAGTACTGTCTTGTCTTCTGAGACTCTTGTTTAGGCCCTCTTTCTTTCTTTTTTAACAAAGCCTTTATTAAAAAGCTGTGTTAATCTGGCTGCACTGATTCTTAGTTGCTGCATGCAGGATCTTTAGTTGCAGCGTGTGATCGCTTACATGTGGGATCCAGTTCCCTGACCAAGGATTAACCCTGGCCCCCTGCACTGGGAGTGCCCAGTCTTAGTCACTGGACCATCAAGGAAGTCCTTCTCTTCCTTTGCTTATCCTCAAATTCTGATCTGCTTCTGTGTCCTATGACATGCACATCCTAAACTGGTGATAACTCTATCAGAGCTGATACAGTAACTGCAGAAATGACTATAATGGAAACTTCGCTTAAAACTATTTGATTGAATTTGAAAGGCTCACAAACATATAAAAGGTTGCAATCTAGTGCAACAATTATTTCTTTTTCCAGAATCATTGAATAGTAAGCTGTGGACCCCATTACCTTTGAATACTATAGCATATATTTCCTACAAATAAGGATGTTCTCCTACATAACAATACAATACAACCATCAAAATCAGACACCTGACCGTAATGTGTTACTGTCATTTTATTTGAGCTCCATCAAGAGTGGCCAATTATCCCAATAATGTCCTTTATAACAAAAGCATTCTATTCAGAATCTCAAGCTGCATCCATTTGCCATGTCTGTTTTGTTCCTTTATTTTGTAACAGCTCCTCAGTCTTAGCTTTCATGCCCTTGATACTTCTGATGATCAAAGACTGGATTTTTTTTTTCTTTTTTGGCCATATCATGGGGCATGAGGGATCTTAGTTCCCTGGCCAGATATCGAAACCATGCCCCCTTCCTGGGGAGCTTGGAGTTTTAACTACTGAACTACCAGGCAAACACCATGGTTGGATATTCTGTAGAATATCTCTCAAAGCAATTTTGTCTGTTTCCTGAGGATTAGAAATAAGTTATGCATCTTTGACCAGAAAAATCACGGAAGTAATATTGTTTTCATTGTGTTCTACCTAATGTTGCGTGATTTTGATGGTGGACCATCTGTTGATGACCATCAGTGATCCCCATTCTTTTTGGCACCAGGACCCGGTTTCAGAGAAGACAATTTTTCCATGGACCCAGTGGGAGGAGGGGCTGGAGATGGTTCAGGTGACAATGGGAGTGATGGGGAGCAGTAGGGAGCCGCGGATCAAATGTCACTCCCTCTCTGGCTGCTCACCTCTTGCTGTGTGGCCTAGTCCCTAACAGTTGTATCCCTTATTTAAGGTGGCGTCTGCCAGCTTGTTGTACATGAAGTACATGAGCACTGAGAGAGCACAGTACCACAGGCCTCCCCTTGGGATTGCCTGGGTCTTTGTGATGCTGTAGTCTCTGTTGATGTGGCTGTTCCCTGGTCTCTCAGCATGGGGTCCGCATATGTTTCCTTAGTGGTGTCTTCCCTTGAAGGGAGGCAAGATCCAAAAGCTAGATCAAGTAGGTTTAACTGCCACTCTAAGGAGTCTGAATTTTGTTTTTAGATTTCATGAGAAAGCTTTGAAGGATTTTAATGATAAGCTGATCTGATTGACTCTGTAGAGTCTTCTTCATAAAGTAGCAAAGAGTGTTGGTGTACGAACAGGTTTTATGGGGGCTGTTGCAGAAGTCCAGATGAGAGATGACCATGGCTGGGATGAGATGAGTACTAGTGAAGCAGCTGATTCATGATGTATTTTGATTGCAGAGCCCATAGAACCTAGTGGTGGATTGAGAACAAGGTGTGAAAGAAGAGTAGCCAGAGGTATGCCAAGATTTTAGGCCAGAGGTATGCCAAAACTCTACAAGACAGCCATTAAAACAACTGCAGGAAGCCAGGAGAGCATTGCAGTGCTAACTTGGAGACAAGAATGTGAATAAGAAGCAAATGAAACAGTCATAGGGCAGCAACGTCCAAAGGAAGCTTGTGCTGAATATGATGTCAGAGCAAAGGTCCATCCTACCTCTCTGATGAGGACCGACGGGACCATTCCTTCTTCCTCAGGAAGGGAATTTTTTTTTCTGGTTTTAGGACAAGGGGTGTCATCAAGTGAAAACAGATATCTGGTAAAATGGAATACAGAAAGTGCTGTTAGAAGGAAGATCAAAAGTCTAGAGAGATTTGTTCATAATCTAAAGATATTGAAGGTACACAGGGACTGAGGATGTAAATGAGGACAGAGGATGAGCGTGTTGGAAGAAAAAGCAGGAAGGGTCGTCTGATCCCAGCATTATTATGTGAAAGCTGTCACAGAACATAGGCTAAGGTGCAAGTTCATGATAAGGAATGAGAAAAGGAAAACATGGCTCAGAGGTCAAATGATATAACTTACCAGTGTGAGGACTCCACCTGGAATGTTAGCATCGTGGTACACACATTGTATAGTGACAAGATGCCATAGGTGGTAGTCCTCTCTGTTTTACACTTTAACCTGGGTCTTTTCTAGTTTCTGCATTTACTGTTGAGTAGAGTAATTGTGACATCAGGAGGAAATCATCCAATCATGGTTTTCTGCTTTTCTTTTTAAATTTCTTCACTTATTTATATTAATCTTTTATACATTTCATGCTATATTCCTGTCTCACTTCTCACCCATTCTACAGGTCATGGTATACTGTAAAATATATTAACATAGCATTCTCAAGTTTTACTTTAAGTTTTAAGCTACTTTAGGGCAGTTTTTGGACCCAGGATTTTAGAAATTCTCAATAGGAATACATCTCTTATCATGAATCTCAGCCATCATGACATCAACTTTTCACCTTTTTGGAAAGGAAATGTTGCTGTCTGGATGACCAGATTATCATATCACCCTGTGACATCATCATATGGGCTCAATAAAGAACAGAAATAGTATGGACCTAAGAGAAGCAGAAGATATTAAGAAGACATGGCAAGAATACACAGAAGAACTGTACAAAAAAGATCTTCATGACCCAGATAATCACAATGGTGTGATCACTCACCTAGAGCCAGACATCCTGGAATGTGAAGTCAAGTGGGCCTTAGGAAGCATCACTTTGAACAAAGCTAGTGGAGGTGATGGAATTCCAGAGAGCTATTTCAAATCCTAAAAAATGATGTTGCGAAAGTACTGCACTCAATATGCCAGCAAACTTGGAAAAGGCAGAAGTGGCCACAGGACTGGAAAAGGTTAGTTTTCATTCCAATTCCGAAGAAAGGCAATGCCAAAGAATGTTCAAACTACGTCACAATTGCACTCATCTCACATACTAGCAAAGTAATAGTCATAATTCTCCAAGCTGGGCTTCAATAATGCATGAACCATGAACTTACAGATGTTCAAGCTGGTTTTAGAAAAGGCAGAGGAATCAGAGATCAAATTGCCAATATCCTCTGGATCATTGAAAAACCAAGAGAGTTCCAGAAAAACATCTATTTCTGCTTTATTGACTATGCCAAAACCTTTGACTGTGTGGATCACAATAAACTGTGGAAAATTCTGAAAGAGATGGGAATACCAGACCACCTGACCTGTCTCTTGAGAAACTTGTATACAGGTCAGGAAGCAACAGTTAGAACTGAACATGGAACAACAGACTGGTTCAAAATAGGAAAAGGAGTACGTCAAGGCTGTATACTCTCACCCTGCTTATTTAAGTTGTATGCAGAGTACATCATGAGAAACGCTGGGCTGGATGAAACACAAGCTGAAATCAACATTGCCAGGAGAAATATCAATAATCTCAGATATGCAGATGACACAAACTTTATGGCAGAAAGTGAAGAAAAACTAAAGAGCCTCTTGATGAAAGTGAAAGAGGAGAGTGAAAATATTGGCTTAAAGCTCAACATTCAGAAAACAAAGATTGTGGCATCCGGTCCCATCACTTCATTGCCAAAAGATGGGGAAACAGTTGAAAGAGCAGCAGACTTTATTTTGGGGGGCTCCAAAATCACTGCAGATGGTGATTGCAGCCATGAAATTAAAAGACGCTAACTCCTTGGAAGAAAAGTTATGACCAACCTAGACAGCATATTAAAAAGCAGAGACATTACTTGTCAACAAAGCTCCATTTAGTCAAGACTATGGTTTTTCCAGGAGTCATGTATGGATGTGAGAGTTGGACTATAAAGAAAGCTGAGCACCGAAGAATTGATGCTTTTGAACTGTGGTGTTAGAGAAGACTCTTGAGAGTCCCTTGGACTGCAAGGAGATCCAACCAGTTCATCCTAAAGGAGATCAGTGCTGGGTGTTCATTAGAAGGAGTGATGTTGAAGCTGAAACTCCAATACTTTGGCTACCTGATGCAAAGAACTGACTCATTAGAAAAAACCCTGATGCTAGGAAAGATTGAAGGAAGGAGGAGAAGGGGACAAGAGAAGGTGAGATGGCTAGATGGCATCACCAACTCAATGGACATGAGTCTGAGTAAACTCCAGAAGTTGATGATGGACAGGGAACCTGGTGTGGTGCAGTCCATGGGGTCGCAAAGAGTCAGACATGACTAATTGACTGAACTGAACTGATAATTGTACAGTGAACATGTAGGTGATCCCTCTTTTATGAAAGATAAAGCAACATCTTCAGATGAAACATATAATTTGATGCTAAACATTATTTCTTTTCAATGGAATCCTAATTATTGGCATGTTTATTTAAAAAATTTACATATAGTGCTTTTTTAATACACAGGTCACACTTCTTCAAACCTTGCTGTGACCCATTTGATGGGAATTGGACTTTGAAGTTACAAGATTACCTCTTCTTGAATGGTAAAAGAGGGGGAAAAGATTATATAGGAACAATTTCCAGGTGACTCAAGTGGTAAAGAATCTGCCTGCCAAAATAAGAGACACAGGCAGGAGACACAGTTTCAATCCCTGGGTTGAGAAGATACCCAAGAAGGAAATGGCGACCCACTCCAGTATTCTTGCCTGGGAAATTCCATGGACAGAGGAGCCTGGTGGGCCACAGCCCATGGGGCTACAAAGAGCTGGACATGACTGAGCACACAGGAGTAATTTAACTTTATGAATGAAAAAGATACTGAGTTCTGCCTTGTTAGAGTCCTTGAATACTGAGCAGAACAAGTGTGATAGTAGTTTTACTGAGAGATTGGTTTTTCAATACTCAAACTTTCCTATACATTTTTTTCCTCCATTTTTTTAGCTGAAGGAAAGACCAAAAGGGGTTAGCACACATCAACAGTGTTGCTGTGTTAAGTGGGCTTTGTAAGGTGCAAGCATCTAGGATGCTAATAATCAGAAACGGTGATAGCAGTATTCTTTTATATGCTTAATTAAGAAGATGGGATACTGAATTTCTATCTATATTTTAGAAAAGGCCAAAGCCCTGCTGAACTAGATAACTGGACTTTATACAATGAATTGGCAAGATAAAGAATGCAGATGCCACCACTTAAGGCATCGACAGCCTTCATATTTAAGGTAACACTGCTCCTTCTTAGAACTTTTTACATTTAATTATGTATTTGATATTTGCCTTCTCATTGGTGTAGGCTTTCTAAAGGCAAGGACCATATGTTCAGAATTTTTCACAATATCTGGAATGCTGTAGCCTTATCGAATGAGTGAATAATTTTAACTTGGGAAGATTAATTAAATTGGGAAACTCTGTTAATTCACACACTGATCTCTTCTATTAGTCAACATTTAATTAGCTATAAAAATTGAGATATGAGTAGGAAAACACACTTTTCACAAATAACCTAGTAATTTTTTTCTTAAACATGATAAAACCAAACAACATTTAATAACACATATATATGGGACAGGGCTTCCCAGGGCGCTCAGTGGTAAAGAATCCACCTGCCAATGCAGGAGATGCAGGAGGAGACGCATGACATGTTCTATCCCTGGGTTGCAAAGATCCCTTGGAAGAGGAAATGGCAACTCACTCCAGTATTCTTGCCTGGAGAATCCCATGGACAGAGGAACCTGGCGGTTTACAGTCCATGGGGCTGCAAAGGGTCAGACACACCTAAGCGACCTAGCTCACATGCATAGATAAGAGAGACCCACAGGAATTCAGTAACTCCCCCAAATGGTCAAAACCTTCACCTTAAATACCATCCTTAGCTAAAGCCACTGGGGGCAGTGGTTTGGGAACCTCAGAGTTGGGGAGAGGAGAAGGCAACTCACATGGAGATAGAAAGCAAAAGATTAGTTAAAAAAAAAATGTAGGGCAGAGACAATGAGATACAGAGAGGAATTTTAAGCTCAGCCTCACCCTCTTAGTCTACCATACCAAGTTCACCCTAGGGTTATCTATGGTGACGGCTGCATTCCTGGGTCAGCTCCCCGTTTTACATTCTTTTAGGCAGTTGGGTGGAAGATCAAAGATTATTCCTGATCCTTTGTGACATTGATTTTCAGCTGGAAATAGTGTATGGGCCGAAGGTGGCAAATTTTGCTCTCCTACCGTCCTACCATCAACATTCTTTTAAAGATATTTAATAGTCCAGAAGTCGATAGATTGCTTTATCTCACCGAGTCAGTTTCTTAGTTTTGACAATAAAGTCATGTCGGTTACTCATTTCAGGAAGCATTAATGCAAGCAGGCTCTTAAAGTTGGGTCTGCAAGATACAGGCAATCGAGTATTTAATAAAATACATTTCTATGGAGACAAAAGTAAAACAAAGTTTAGTGACTGGTGGGATGTGGTTTAGTGGCTCAGTCATGTTCGACTCTCACAACCCCATGGACTGTAGCCCTCCAGGTTCCTCTGCCCATGGGATTCTCCAGGCAAAAACACTGAGGTGGGTTGCCATTTTCTTCTACAGGATATCTTCCTGACCCAGGAATCGAACCCAGGCCTCCTGCATTGCAGGCAGATTCTTTACAGACTGCACTGTAAGGGAATGATTGGAGTAAATTATAAACTCAATATCTGAGTCCTGAGAGTTTCTACTTGAGAAGATTTGGACAGGGAAGCCTGGCATGCTGCAGGCCATACAGTCGCAAAGAGCTGAACACGACAAAGTTACTGAACAACAACAAAAGCAAGGAGAGCAGGCAGCTCATGCTCAAAAGCACCAAATTCCCCATTTATCTGAGGGAAGAAGTTTTGATGGGTAACATTTGGGGTGAGGGCTACAGGTGTGTGGCTTTGTGCTAATTGGTTGGTGGTGAGGTAACAGGGTGGGCTGCAGAAATCTTGCCATCCTCCCCCTGGGTGGGGGCCTTCAGGTCTCAGAAGAATGTACAGGTATTGTTATGTATATAACGTAGGTTCCAGAGGAACCTGGAATGAGGAACCTGCCCCAAGGTGGCACTGCTGTTTCTAGACTGTCCTCCATGATTTCTGTACTCCCTCCCTTGCTTAGATTGCTGCTGTTCAGTCCTTGAGTTTCAGACTCTTTGAGGCCCCCTGGACTGCAGCACACCAGGTTTCCCTGTCCTCCACTATCTCCTGGAGCTTATTCAAACCCATGTCCATTGAGCCGGTGATGCCATTCAACCATCACATCCTCTGTCGTCCTCTTCTCCTCCTGCCCTCAATCTTTTCCAGCATCAGGGTCTTTTCCAATGAGTCAGTTCTTGGCATCAGGTGGCCAAAGTATTGGAGCCAACTGTTTGAACCTGCCCTTTGGAACTCAGGGAAGGTCACAGAGGCTGAATGAAGCCGACTTCCTACAAATAAGAAATGGGGGCCACAGAAAGGATTTGTACCCCGAAGCCCCACAGCATCCTGCTCTGCTTCATAACAGGAGATATACCATCCTTCTAATGTTCTACTCAGTGGGTACCTTTGCTCTGGCAGCAAAACTGCTTTGGATAGGAGGAATCCAGTCATGAATAGCTAAAGATTCCCTCCAGAACAAAAAAAGGGTGGATTCAGGCATCCTGATTACAAGGACGGCTGCTTTGCAAAACTTGATTTCACTTTTAAAGAGATAACGCTGGGGTAAACAGGACTGGAGGGAGTGGTAATGACATGTGTTAAGAAGCTACCATCAGTTAGGGTGCAAGGCACTTTCAGTGGTTAATCTTATTAATTTGAACCTATAACATTCATGGCAACCCACTTCGGTATTCTTGCCGAGGAGATCCCTTGGACAGGGGAGCCTGGCAGGCTACAGCCCATGGGTCCAGACAGGATTTAGCAACTAGACAGCAACATTCTAGTGAGATGGGGGAAACCCCCAGTTGCAGAAGAGACTGACAGTTACAAACATCTGGAGACTTTTTCTGGTAAAGGAAAAGAAAAGAAAATCCCTCCAGGTTCGATGCTGTTAAGAAACTGATGTGTTAACATCACTTGAAAATTGCTAGTTTGTGCAGAATGTGAATATCAACAGAGGCCTCAATATGGATGAAAGTAAAAGTGAAAGTTGCTCAGTGGTGTCTGACTCTTTGAGACCCCATTGTCTGTAGTCCATGGA
This sequence comes from Antilocapra americana, assembly GCA_007570785.1. Lineage (NCBI taxonomy): Eukaryota > Metazoa > Chordata > Mammalia > Artiodactyla > Antilocapridae > Antilocapra > Antilocapra americana. The sequence goes on from ML663027.1 coordinate 51,310, forward strand.
ATTCTCCAGGCCAGAATACTGGAGTGGGTAGCCTTTTCCTGCTCCAGGGGATCTTCCCAATCCAAGGATCAAACCCAGGCCTCCCACATTACAGTTGGACCACAAGGGAAGCCCCAAAAGGCATTCTGCAGGAAAGCTTATAGTAGTGAGTGTGCCTAATTGTGTCTGACTATTTGTAACTCTTTGGACTGTAGCCTGCCAGGTTTCTCTGTCCATGGGATTTTTCAGGCAAGTATACTGGAGTGGGTTGCAATTCCCTTCTCCCGGGGAGCTTCCTGACCCCGGGACTGAACCTGTATATCCTGTGTCTCCAGCATTGCAGGTAGATTCTTTACCCACTGAGCCATCAGATAGATAGATAACAGATAGATGTTATCAAAATGGACAATACGAATTCCAAGCAAAGCACATGATAGTCAATTAGCCTATAAGGAAAAAAATAGGACTTTTATTTGTGTTTACATTGATCTCATCCTTTAAATTAAAATTTAAAAATTTTTATTTTTCTGAATGTGTCACCATATACATGTTAGTACAGTGGCGCCTACATACAATATTCGAATGAATAAACATAAAATATAAGCATTAAAAAAAGAAGAAGAAATAGATGCGTTATCACTGAGCAGGCAGAACCGGAGATGCTTCCCAAGCGTGAGCAGTTAGAAATCAGATCTCGGTAGGGGGTAATTAACAGGGAAGGCAGCGCTGTGGTTAAATATATTTGAGTGCAGATTCGGCAGTTCCTGGAAAGAGGTCGGTAAGCAGTTTCTTAGGGACATTTTCAGCGGCCTCCCGGTGAACTCAGACTTTGCCCGGGGTGGACAGAGTGGACGGAGCCTGCCACCAAAAAGGATGTCTCCTCCCCCCGCAGGGTCGCCTCTGCCCCGTTGAGGCCCCCGGGAGACCGCAGGGACCGGGAGCTCGGGGCCGGCGTCCCTCCGCCTTCGGCGCCGCGCGGAGGCCGGCGGGGCCCGGAGCACCGGCCGCCGGGACCGCGCTGGGCGGCCGGCTGGGAGGCCCGCGCGCGCCCCGCCGCGCGCCCCCGGCTCGCCCGCACCCGCACCGCTCGCGCCCGGCGCCTCCCGCGGCGGCCCGAGGGAGCCATGGCCCCGGCGGCGCGCCGGCAGTGCCTGTGGGTGTGCCTGGCCGCCGCGCTGGCGTCCTTCCTGGCTGGATTTACGGCGGGTAAGTGTGCCGACCCCTGCCCCGGGCCAGGCGCCCCTCCACCCTGCGGCCTGCGCGCAGAGGAGCCCGGCAGCGGCGGGGACGGCCGCGGCGCCGCGTCCCAGCCCGACTCCTCGGGAAGCGTGGCGGCGGTCAAGGCTGTCACTTGCCGAGCTCGGGGCTTCCCTGGTGGCTCAGCGGGTGGAGAGTCCGCCTGCAGTGCAGGGGACCCCGCTTCCACCCCCGGGTCGGGGAGATCTGCTGCAGAAGGGATAGACCACCCGCTCTAAGATTTGGGGGCTTCCCTGGTGGCTCAGATGGCAAGGAGTCCGCCTGCAGTGCAGGAGACCTGGGTTCCATCCCTGGGTTCGATCCCTGGGTCGAGAAGATGCCCTGGAGAAGGGATCGGCTACCCACTCCAGGATACTGGCCTGGAGAATCCCGTGGACTGCATAGTCTATGGGTCGCAAAGAGTCGGACGCAACTGAGCGCCTTTCACGCACTCAGAGTACTACTGTTAAGAGCCGTTGCAAAGAAAATTTAAGAGTTGCCATTATTCGCAGGGGTCAAAGAGATTATTTCGTTTCCAAGAGTCGAAACCTGCAGCTGCCCTTCTGTGATCATTTATTGCAAAAATCTCTGGGGAGTCCTCCCCGTGGGTCAGCCGCTGCGCTGTGAAGCAGACCTCCGTGGGAGAACAAGAAAGATAGAGGCCCGTGCTCTAATACATGACACGGGGGGAAGGACAAGATTCTCTCTCATCTAAAACTCCTTTAACCAACTCAGAATTACACAGCAGAACTTGAAGGTTTTCTGCGTTTAGTTTGAATTTTTTGTAACGCTCCCCGTGATCTGTTTCTCTGCTGAGGGCTCTTTGTGTTGTTGCTGTTGTTTTTTTTACTTTTTGGGTGAGGGGGACTTTTAGTTTTTATAAAAGTCAAGAGCACTTATTGTGTATGTAATATTGTGTCTGTGTATTCTGCCCTCCGCCACCCCATACAGGTTGGTTTAGTAAGCCCCTCAAAGATACGGCCGCTTCAGCAGACAGTCACCAGAATCTAAGGTGGAAATTGATATCTGAGATGAAAGCTGACAATATAAAATCATTTCTTCGGTAAGTTTGTTTTGAATAATTTATCCTAAAAATAAGAATTTTGAAACAGTGCAGAATGAAAACTGTTTGAAAACTGATTATATCCATATGGGTAACCTTCTTTGTGTGAAATGATATATTAATTCCTGGTAGGTTTTTTTTAACATTTAATAATTGCAAATATATTTATTATAATTTACAGATTAGTGAACAGTTATATATACAATATAATTTTGTAAAGTCCCAACAAAAACTGGTTACATTTAAATCATTGGATCTGAAGAAGCCAATTTAGAAGTCTTCTAGTCCCCTAACTTCACCTTCCCTAAATTATAAAAAAATAAAATCTGATAGTTTTGATTTCAAGTTAAAGATGACCAGATGGTGTTATCACATTTCAACATATAAAAATGGAAATGTTACTTGTCTGCACAAAGCCTTTCATATGCTACATTGATACATAAAGCACCATTGCAAGACTTTAAGTGTGTAAAATGTTCAGTTAAAACTTCCAAGGATTTTCTGTTTAAGACTGAAGTTTTAACTTTGTTCTAACAATTAGGATCTGGACAAAACTGGTAAGAATTGTTTTTCCCTTGTCCAACTTTAAAATGGTCCCTTTTTTCTTTCTCATCACTATCTGATCACTTCTTTTAAAGGAGAGTGGTAAAGTAAAGAATCCTTCACCAAGCTTTTACATATTTAGTAGTGAGGTTGGAATCTCAAGAGAACAATTCTCCAAAATCCAGTTAACTGTAAAGTGTTAATTGCTCAGTGGTGTCCAACTCTTTGAGACTCCATGGACTATAGCCTGCCAGGCTCCTCTGTCCATGGAATTCTCTAGGCAAGAATACTAGAGTGGGTTACCATTTCCCTCTCCAGGGGATCTTCCTGACTCAGGGATCAAACCCAGGTCTCCTGCATTGCAGTAATTCTTGGTAGTTTAAATATCCCTTTGTACCACTCTTAGAATAAAATCTATTTGAATGTTTCAGAAGTCTTTCTTCCCTAACTTCATGTGCAGAAAGTCTTTGGTTTCTTTAATAAGAGATGTTCCAACTTCATGTACTTTGGATGGCAGCTGAATGTCACTCTCTGTTCCCCAGGCCTGGGTTTAATCAGGGAATTTATTTAAATGTCACATTCTATCAGAAAAACTCAGATGGTGGTAAACTTTGATTTAGAGAGAGAGATTAAAGTTTCAGATTCCGTTCACCACAAATTAAACCTTTGTCCCATCTACAAACTTAAGGAACATAACAAGGACAATGAAAGCAAAAGAATCAGTGCAAACCGCTCAGTGTCTTAGCAAGAGAAAGAATGGCATTCAGGGGAGTGGTAGATGTCAGGCGAGTGTATGTTCCTCGGTTCTTGTCTCGTCACAACAAAGATTTGGAGTAATGGACTTTAAAGCCCTCAGCGGGTCACAGCTCTTGGGTCTTGGACAGACAGTGATATAGCTCTTAGACAAATCAGTGTTACAGCTCTATTTTATTTAAAAGATAGTAACAGGAGAATCCATTCTCAAAGCATGGGAGAGAGAGAAAGAACGCACACACGTGTGTGTGGGAGAGAGAGAGAGAGAGCCCACACACGTGGGAGTGAGCGAGCGAAAGAATGAGAGAGAGAGAGAGAAAGCAAGAGAGAGAGAGAGCACTTTGGATCCTCCTTTTATATGTTTTTTCTTCCCCTTGGGCCTGCCCTATGCAAATTGGGCTTAGCCAGGAGTTCTATTCTACCTGAAGTTCTCACTCAGGTCCTCGGACTTTTCTTTGACCTTCCTTCTATTTTTGTGGGCTTTTCCCTTCCTTATCTTCTAGCCACTGCCATTTGGACTCCTGTTTCCTATCCTAACTACCTAACATTCCCCCCTCAAGAGATAGGAGGCCCAATTCTTTGCGAATAGGGGCGTCAAGGGGCATTGGGCCTCCCCCTCTTGCTAGTCTCAGGCTTCAGAGTCCTCATATCGGTGTCCATCTAAGGGTGAGTGATATTTTCCATGGTCAGCTGTAGTTTTATCTTTGTTGAACTGGCACTGCATGTTGTAGCTTATTGACCTGAGCAGAGACAAAACAGGTTAGACAATTGATAATGCATGGAACAAACATAAGCAGCATCAGTATAGTGTAACAAGGACTAGTAGGGGCATTAGCCAATTCTAAATTCCCATTGCCAGGATGGCTCAAGTCCCTCCTTGTTCACGGATCAGAAGATTTATCTCCTGCCTGCTTTGGAGTACAGTCTCTACCAAGCTGTGTTGGCTCTTTAGAGCTATCCTGAGAAATCTTATCACCAGAAACCAGATTTTTGGGGTGTTCATTAGAATGGCACTCGTATGTAGTTCTGAATAGGTATCTGAGATCTCCCAGAGACAGGTAGATTGAGTGTCCTCTTCTGTTTTCTTCCACGGCTTGGCTCATGAGTAGTGAATCCAGGAGTCGTGTCCTGGTACCTTGACTTCTGTGTGGGTAGAGAGTATTACAGGGTAGGGGCCATTCCATGTGGGCTGGAGTTGAGCCTTTGGGGACCCATCTTTCCAGACTTTAATTAGGACTTGAGTCCCCGGAGCATATAGTGGTGACTTCTTAGAATCTTTTGGGTCCTGGTTCATACCCCATGAGCGTATATCCTGTTGGAATTGTCCAATGGCCATGGTATAAGACTGTAGGGTCTGAACTTCTGGATCTAGGAAGAGGTCATTGACGTAAACAAAAGGTCTCCCATATAGCATCTCATAAGGACTAAGACCAACCTGTTCTTTAGGGGCAATACGGGTGCGGAGGAGAGCTATTTGTAAAGCCTCTTTCCATCCCAGGGAGGTTTCCTGGGTTATCATTTTTATCGATGATTTTAAGAATTGGTTGGCTCTTTCTACTTTTCCTGAAGACTGAGGCCTCCAGGCACAATGGAGATAATAAGTAATGCCCAATGCTTAAGAGACCCCTTGGGTGACCTTAGAAGTAATCGATGTCCCATTGTCACTTTGTAAATGACCTGGGCAGACCAAATCTTGGAATGATTTCATGGAGCAGTTTTTTTACCACCTCCTCAGCCTTTTCAGTCCAGGTGGGAAAGCCTTCAATCCATCCTGTGAGTGTATCTATCATGACTAATAGGTATTTATACCCTTGAGAGACTGGCATCTGGGTGAAGCCGATCTGCCAGTCCTCTCCTGGGTAGGTCCCATGTCATTGGATGGGCTGGGTCAGCTGGGGTCTTCGAGCTCCTTGGGGGTTGTTTAATTGGCAAGTGGGACAAGAGGAGACCACTTGCCTTACAGTTGTTTGGAGGTCTGTTCCTCTGAAAGACCTTTCTAGTAATCTTTGGAGTGCCTTTTCTCCTAAATGAGTGGTGGCATGTAAAGAGTTAACTAACTTCCATTGGAGGTTTCCAGGCAGAAAAAGGAGTCCCTCCTGTATGATCTTGAAAGCCCTCACTCTTGGCTTTAAGAGTCTCACCTTCAGTATATGAAGGAGTTTCTGGCAAATTAGTCTGTGGAACTAGCATGGCAACCCCTATTATGTCATTGCTCTGTAATGCTGCTCTCTTAGCTGCCTGAAACCTTGTGCCACTTCTGTGCTCCCTTTTTGGTGTCCTTTACAGTGGGAGACTGAAACCTCAGTGGGCAGATGGATTGCCTCCAAGAGTCTAAGAAGTTGATCACCATATTTGATTGGGGACACTTGGGTGGTCAAGTGGCCCCTTTCTTTCCAAATAGCCCCATGTGCATATAGCACCAGAAAGGCATACTTGGAGTCAGTGTAAATGGCTATTCTTTTTCCTTTTGCCAGCTCTAAAGCTTGAGTCAGGGCTATGAGCTCAGCTAATTGGGCTGAAGTACCTGGTGGCAGAGGCTTAGCCTCTATGATCTCAAAATTGGAAACTACTGCATATCCGGCTCTTCTTTTTCCATCCAAGACAAACCTGCTTCCATCAGGGTACCAGATTTCCTCAGGATTGGTCAGAAGATCTTTGGACAGTCCCTCTCGGGGTTTTGTCCAGTGGTCCAAGGTTTCTAGACAAGAGTGAAAGGGGAGAGAGCCCTCGGGTGTAGGCAGGAGGGTGGCTGGGTTGAGAACCTCACAAGGGGATACAGTGAGGCCTGGATTTTCCATCAGCATTACTTGATATCTGAGGATTCTTTGATCAGACATCCATAAATGGCCTCTCCCATTTAGGAGTTGTTTTACTTGGTGGCTGGTAAAAATAGTTAGCTTGCTCCCAAAGGAGAGTTTTAAAGCATCTTCTATCATGATTGCCATAGCTGCAAGATTTCGAAGGCAGGGGGGGGCCAGCCTCGGTCAGTTGGATCGAGTCTCTTGGATAAATAAGCTACAGGCTGGGGCTCAGATCCCAACCTTTGAATTAACACTCCCAAGGCCATTCCCTCTCTTTCATGGACATAAAGTTGAAATGTTTTTTGGGGTCTGGCAACCTCAAGGCAGGTGCCTGAGTTAAGGCTTGTTTTAGTGTAGCCTCTGCCTTCTTTTGAGGAGTTCCCCACATCAGTGGGATTGAATCATCCCGTCTTGGCTGAATCTTTTAGTAGTTGTTTTTCCTGTAGCACCCAAAATGGTGCAGGTTTGGGAGGAGAAGGCTCCGGAGTAGGAGATCAAGACAGGGTAGGTAGCCCCTGTGTCAACCAAGAAATTCTCGGACCTACCTGCCGCATCCAGTTGAACCCTTGGCTCCAGCCCCGTGATGGTTATCTGTGACAGTCGGGCTGGCTGGAGTAGGCTGCTTCAGTCCTCTTGAACCATCGTGAGGGAAGGCTTGGCACTTGACCTTGAGGCTCTTAGGTCCTGAGGGCAGAGTGCCACCCAATGTCCCATTTGATGGCATTTGTGGCAAGCTGTTTTAGGAGACTTGTCATGGTTTGGACACTCTTTGGCCCAATGCCCCGCCTGCCTACAGATTAGGCATTTGTCTCGTGCCTTGTCCTTCAAGGACTCGGGGTTGGCCATAAGGTTTCCCTGGAGGGCGGCCAGCATCTGGGCGTGCCTTGTCTCTTTTTTTCTTTCTCTCTCCTGGGCCTTGGCCTCCTTCTCCTGTTCTGTTCTAAAAGGTATTGGTGGCTGTCTGGACCATCTCATCTAAAGAGGAAGCAGGGACCTGCTGCTGTAGCTGTTGTAACTTAATTCTGAAATCTAATGCACATTGGGACAGGAATTTGTCCTTTAAAATCACCTGTCCCTCATAAGAGTCTAAGTCCAGATTGGTAAACTTTTGGAGGGCCTCTTTTAGCCTTTCCAGAAAGGCAATGGGGTTCTCATTGGACCCCTGGGTTATTGCTGAGACTGGGCACAGTCCCACAAGTAATAGGCTTCCTTCTGTTTCCATGAATGGACTTCTTAGGGGTGAGTCTTTCTGAAGCTTATCCTACCCAATACTGTCGCAACCTGAGAGCCAGGCATCCCTGGGTCAGGGTGCAGATCCCCAGGCAGGCTGAGGTGTGACAGCCTCCTAGAGATTGAATGCCTGGGCAGGCTGAGGCATGATGGCCTCCCGAGAATTGTGTCACTGGACAGGTCAAGGCATGATGACCTCCTGGGAACCCCCGGACTGGAGTTGGGCATTCCCAAGATCTCCAGTGTAACCACGGCTAGGTAGGTTTATACAGTATCTCCCTCCCAATGGCGAGCTAGTTTCTGGTTGTCCCTCTGGAAGATTGTAGAGGCAACATTGTGGGCCTGGATGGGGCTAAGGAAAGGAGCACGAAACAAGAGGGAAGGGGGCAGAGCACAACCTTTCAAAGAATGACATAGCACAAGGGCATAATGTAAACCAGTTAAAATCAACTGGGTCCAAGATGACAAGTCACATACAAGCAAGCCTTAATCCCCAGTCTGTAAGCCAAAAGATACACCCAGAGGTGGCAGGACAGTTCCTAGGCACTGTCAAAAGGCAGAGGAGTGGGTGCTTCCCCAGTGGTTGGGATGATCCTCCCACTCATTAGCATATGAGCTCACCCAGCTGGCAAAACCTAACCGGGCCACATTCCATGGCCCGAACACTTGCCCTTGGCAATGGCCCACACCCTGAAGTGTGGCTTTTTTCTGAATCTTAGCAAATCCACTTCTTACTTTGTCTCTCAATGAATTCTTGCAATGAAACATCAGAGCCTGAGCTTCATTAGGTCTGAAGCCGGGCATCCTGGGTTTTGGCCGGGCTTGAGTCCCAGGAGAGAGCTGAAGGATAGGAGGGAAAAGTAGTGGGAAAAACGTGCCAAGGAATTTCCTTGGAAAATCTGTTAAATTTCTGACCTGTGCTCACAGTTTTCATTAGCCTGATCCTTGACACAGAGAGTAAGGACAGAAGAACCTCCACCGGCTTTGGTAACAGCTATTAGGGCCCAGCAGATAATGCCTTTGGGACATACCAAAGAGTAGCCTCTCCTGAGTCCCTCAGTTGCACCCACTGCCACCCGCCTGTTTGCAGGGGGTTGGAGGAAACCAGAGATTGTAAAGGAATTAAGATTTCGGTAGGCATGTCCTTCCAGCCATAGGAGCGAGGACATCCTACCTTAACTGGAGGTCTTCTGGAATCTGAGACTAAATCGCATGAGCTTTCTGTTGAGTTCATTTTTCACGGTCCTGGTGTCCAGTACTCTGGGCTTCTTGTCAGTTTTCTGCTGTGTTTGGATTCCTCCTAGCCGGGGCTGCACCGAGGTTGTTTCAGCCAGGTTAAACCCAAGTCACGGCACCAAAGATGTCACGTGAGTGTGGATGCCAGGCGAGTGTATGTTCCTTTGTTCTTGTCTCATCACAACAAAGATTTGCAGTGTTGGACTTTAAAGCCCTCAGCGGGTCACAGCTCTTGGGTCTTGGACAGACCGTGATATAGCTCTTAGACAAATCAGTGTTACAGCTCTATTTTATTTAAAAGATAATAACAGGAGAATCCATTCTCAAAGCATGGGAGAGAGAGAAAGAACTCATGCACGTGTGTGTGGGAGAGAGAGAGAAACAGTGTATGCACGTGGGAGGGAGAGAGAGAGAGACAGAGAGACAAGAGAAAAAGAGAGAGTGTGCACTTTGGTTCCTCCTTTTATATGTTCTTTCTTCCCCCTGGGCCTGCCCTATGCAAATTGGGCTTAGCCAGGAGTGCTGTTCTACCTGAAGTTCTCATTCAGGCCGTAGGGCTTTCCTTTGACCTTTCTTATTCTATTTTTATGGGCTTTTCCCTTCCTTGTCTTCTAACCACCGCCATTTTGGACTCCTGTTTCCTATCCTAACTACCTAACAATATGAAGTTCTTGAAGACAGCTATTGTGACATTTATTTCACTAAACAAACAAACAAAACAGTTTTATTGAGGTATAAGAAAATTAGAGATATCAAGGAAATATTTCATGCAAAGATGGGCTCGATAAAGGACAGAAATGGTATGGACCTAAGAGAAGCAGAAGATATAAAGAAGAGGTGGCAAGAATACACAGAAAAACTTTATTACCAAAAAGATCTTCATGACCCAGATAATCACGATGGTGTGATCACTCACCTGGAGCCAGACATCCTGGAATGTGAAGTCAAGTGGGCCTTAGGAAGCGTCACTACAAACAAAGCTAGCAGAGGTGATGGGATTCCAGTTGAGCTATTTCAAATACTAAATGATGATGCTGTGAAAGTGCTACACTCAATATGCCAGCAACTTTGGAAAACTCAGCAGTAGCCACGAGACTGTCAGTTTTCATTCCAATCCCAAAGAAAGGCAATGCCAAAGAATGTTCAAACTACTGCACAAATACACTCATCTCACACGCTAGTAAAGTAATGCTCAAAATTCTTTAGGTCAGGCTTCAGTAATACATGAACTGTGAACTTCCAGATGTTCAAGCTAGGAGAAAAGGCAGAGGAACCAGAGATCAAATTGTCAACATCCGTTGGATCATCAAAAAAGCAAGAGAGTTCCAGAAAAACATCTATTTCTGCTTTATTGACTATGCCAAAGCCTTTGACTGTGTGGATCACAATGAACTGTGGAGAATTCTGAAAGAGATGGGACTGCCAGACTATCTACCTGCCTCTTGAGAAACCTGTATGCAGGTCAGGAAGCAACAGTTAGAACTGGACATGGAACAACATACTGGTTCCAAATAGGGAAAGGAGTCCATCAAGGCTGTATATTATTACTGGGCTTATTTAACTTATGTGCAGAGTACATCATGAGAAACTCTCGGCTGGAGGAAATACAAACTGGAATCAAGATTGCCGGGATAAATATCAATAACCTCAGATATGCAGATACCACTGCCCTTATGGCAGAAAGTGAAGAACTAAAGAGCCTTTTGATGAAAGTGAGAGAGGAGAGTGAAAAAGTTGACTTAAAGCTCAACATTGAGAAAACTAAGATCATGGCATCCGGTCCCATCACCTCATGGCAAATAGTTGGGGAAACAGTGAAACAGTGGCTGACTTTATTTTGGGGGGGCTCCAAAATCACTGCAGATGGTGACTGCAGCCATGAAATTAAGACACTTACTCCCTGGCAGGAAAGTTATGACCAACCTAGACAGCATATTAAAAAGCTGAGACATTACTTTGCCAACAAAGGTCCATCTAGTCAAGGCTATGGTTTCTCCAGTGGTCATGTATGGATGTGAGGGTTGGACTATAAAGAAAGCTGAGCACAGAAAAATTGATGCTTTTGAATTATGGTTTTGGAGAAGACTCCTGAGAGTCCCTTGGACTGCAAGGAGATCCAACCAGTCCATCTTAAAGGAAATCAGTCCTGAATATTCATTGGAAGAACTGATGCTGAAGCTGAAACTCCAATACTTTGGCCACCTGATTGATGCAAAAAGCTGACTCATTTGAAAAGACCCTGATTCTGGGAAAGATTGAGGGCAGGAGGAGAGGAGACAACAGAGGATGAGATGGCTGGATGGCCTCACCGACTCAATGGACATGAGGTTGGGTAAACTCAGGTAGTTGGTGATGGACAGGGAGGCCTGGCATGCTGTGGTCCATGGGGTCACAAAGAGTTGGACACAACTGAGCAACTGAACTGAACTGAGCTGAATTTTCATAAAATATACTGCATCCATATAGAGCTTACAATTTGAGAGTATTGACATATGCATAATACACTCAGCCAACCTCCTCCTCAATCAAGGGACAGAAAAATTACTTCAAGGCTTTGTGGTTTATTCCTCCTTCCCTCTCTTACTATGGATGGATTCCTTTTTATTTTCTAATATTTTATATGAATAGAATCATACAGTATGTGCTCTTTTACATCTTTCACTCAGCATAATGAATGCTTTTAGAATTCAGCCAGGATTGTATCTGTGGAGTGCATTGCTTTTTATTGCTGAGTATTATTCTAGTGTACGGGTCAGTTCAGTTCAGTCACTCAGTCCTGTCTGACTCTTTGCGACCCCATGGACTGCAGCATGCCAGGCCTCCCTGTCCATCACCAACTCCTTGAGCTTACTCAAACTCATGTCAATTGAGTCAGTGATCCCATCCAACCATCTCATCCTCTGTCATCCCCTTCTCCTCCTTCCTTCAATGTTTCCCAGTATCAGGATCTTTTCCAGTGAGTTAGTTTTTCGTAGCAGGTGACCAAAGTATTGGAGTTTCAGCATCAGCCCTTCCAATGAATAGATTGTACGGAAGACCCCAATTTGTAGTTGATGGATATTGGGTTGTTTCTGTTTTTTTATCATGGTGAACAAGTTAGAATGAACATATGTTTACGTATACTTTCATTTCTCTTGGAATGGCTATGTTGGGTGATTAGCATATGTTTAACTTTTTAAGAAAGTGACAGAGATTTCAAAAGTGGTATACCATTTTATATTCCTACCTTAGTAATGTTGGTTGTTTCATTTTAACCATTTTAGTAGGTGTGTATTAATATCGGGCTTCCCAGGTGGCGCTAGTGGTAAAGAACCCGCCTGAATGTGCGTGAGACAGGAGAGATAGAGGTTCTATCCCTGGATCTGGAATATCCCTGGAGGAGGGCATAGCAACCCACTCCAGAATTCTTGCCTGGAAAATCCCATGGACAAAGGAGCCTGGCGGGCTACAGTCCATGGGGTCGCAGAGAGTCAGATACGACTGAAGCGACTTAGCACACATGCATGTAGCAGTATCTCATTGTGGTTTTAATTTATATTTTATTGATGGTTGGTGATATTAAGCATCTTCTTATGTGCTTATTGGACATTTGTATATCTTTTATATGGTCCCTGTTCAATGTTTTTTTTTTCATTTAAAAATTATTTTGTTTTGCTATTGAGTGTAAAAGTTCTTTGTACATTCTTTTGTCAAACATGTGAATATTTTCTTCTGTTCTATGGTTGGCCTTTTTGTTTTCTTAGTGCAGTTTATATAGGGCAGGGATTTTAAATTTTGATAAAGTCCAGTTGAACAATTTCTGTCTTATGTTTCATACTTTTGTGTTCTATCTAATTTAGCCTATGAGAAGTTGTGAAGATTATTTTTGAAGTTTTATGATTGTAGCTTGCACATTTAGGTCAGTGGTCCACGTCAAGGTAATTTTTATGTGTAGTATGATATGAGCTGATGATTTTCTAAATACAAATATGTAATTATTCCTACAAGGTTTGTTTAAAAAACTTTCCTTTCCCTTTTGAATAGCTTTGATATCTTTGACTAAAATCACTTGACCATAATGGCTTGTTTTTAGATATTATATTTTCTCCTATTGTTGTGTCACTCAGTCATGTCTGACTCTTTGCAACCCCATGTACTGCAGCACATCACGCTTCCCTGTCCTTCAGTATCTCCTGGAGTTTGCTCAGACTTGTGTCCATTGAGTCGATGATGCCATCCAACCATCTCATCCTCTGTCGTCCCCTTCTCCTCCTGCCTTCAATCTTTTCCAGCATCAGGGTCTTTTCCAGTGAGTTGGCTCTTTGCATTAGGTGTCCAGAATATTGGAGCTTCCGCTTCAGTGTCAGTCCTTCTAGTGGATAGTCAGGGTTGATTTATTTCCTGTAGGATTTCCCTTTGGTCTTGCTGTCAAAGGGGCTCTCAAGAGTCTTCTCCAGCACCACAGTCCGAAAGCATCAGTTCTTCAATGCTCAGCCTTCTTTATGGTCCAACTCTCATATTGGTACATGACTGCAAAAAACACAGCTTGGACTATATGGACCTTTGTCAGCAAAATATTTTCTTCGATTAATCTATTAATCTTAGTACCATGTTGTCTTGTTTGGTATAGCTTAATATTAAGTTGAAAATGAGACAGAGTTAATCCTACATATTTTGCTTTTTAAAAATTGCTTTGACTATTTTATTTGCATTTCCAAATAAACTTTAAAATCAACTTCTCAATTCCTACCAAAGAAAATAATGCCTGCTGGAACTTTGTTTAAAATTGCATTGAATTTGTGAGCAAATTAAAAAGATGGTAACGAGAACCCTGTATGTGAGACAGCAAAAGAAACGCAGATGTATAGAACAGTCTTTTGGACTCTGTGGGAGAGGGCTAGGGTGGGATGATATGGGAGAATGCCATTGAAACATGTTAATCATCATATGTGAAATCAATCACCAGCCCAGGTTTGATGCTCAGGGCTGGTGCACTGGGACGACCCAGAGAGAGGGAATCGGGAGGGAGGTGGGAGGAGGGTTCTGGAAGGGGAACATATGTATACCCATGGCAGATTCATGTCAATGTATGGCAAAACCAACACGATAATGTAAAGAAAATTAAAATAAATATATAAAATAAAATAAAAGAGAGTCTTTTAATCTCTTCATTCATCATAGGGATGTACTTTGTGTGTTAGTTGCTCAGTCATGTCCAACTCTCTGTGACCTCATGGGCTGTGGTCCCGTCCCTGCCAGGCTCCTTTGTCCATGAAATTCTCCAAGCAAGAATACTGGAACAGGTTGCCATTTCCTTCCCCTGGGGAACTTCCCAATCCAGGGATTGAACCCAGGTCTCCTGCGTTGCAGTTGGATTCTTTACTATCTGAGCAAACAGAAAAGCCCTAGGGATGGATGTACTGCAGTTTACTGAGTAGATCCACCTGCCAGTGCAGGAGACACAAGAAAAGCGGGTTTAGTCTCTGGGTCAGGAAGGTCCTCTGGAGGAGGAAATGGCAACCCACCCCAGTATTCTTGCCTGGAAAATCCCATGGTCACAGGAACCTGATGGGCTGCAGTCCACCAGCTCGTAAAGAGCTGGACACGACTGAGTAAGCACACACACATGCATATGACCTTATCATGCCTGATAAAATAGGAGAAAAATTTAGTTGAGATCCACTACAAAGTTTTCCTCTGTTAAAAGGAACACAAAAGAGGAAATAACTTCTCTGGAGTATTGTAGCATGAATATATGATGCATGGAGCTGCAATGCCCATCTTGGGACCATAAGGAGAAATTCAGTAAAGTTGTTCCCTGCTGCTGTTTTTCTTTTTTTTTTTTTTTGCACTTCTTTCATTTCAGTGGGTTGCTGAAAAGATGGGAGGCAAACCTTAATGAATCCTTCACCTTAAATGAAGGGAATATACTTACCTTACACTCTCCCCCAATTGTAAGAATATTATTTATTCACCAAAGGAAATAAAGTAATAATGAATTATATGAAGTAGAATTTTAAATTTCCCCAGCCCCAGTGGTTTTCTTGTGCATGCAAAAACGTCTGTCTGCAAACACATTAATAGTTTTTTTAAAAAAGATTAGTTTATTTTGCTTGATTACATCAGGTCTCAGTTGCAGCCCATACTCTGTTTGCAGCATGGGGGTTTCTCTAGTTATGGTGTGTGGGCTTAGTTGCCCCATGGCACAGGGCTCTTAGTTCCCTGACCAGGGATCAAACTGGCATTCCCTGCATTGCAAGGCAGATTTTTTTTTTTCCTCCTTGGCTTTCCCTTCATGGGTCTCTCTATTCAAGACCTTTGTTTTGAATTGTCAGCAACTGGCTTGACCCTTTGAGGCTTCCTATCAGGAATGCTTTAAGTCAAAATGCATGTGTGGGAAGGTGGATTCTTAATCACCAGACTACAAGGGAAGTCCTGATAGTTTTATTTTTCTCCCCACAAATATTGTATAGTATTAAATATCAGTAACTTGCAGCTTTGATTTAATGATACTAGAAGTGGAAAGCTTCACAGAAAAGAAAATGATTGAAGTATCATAATGAATGGTTCATAGCTTACAAGCGGGGAAGGTAAATGGCTAGGAGTGGTGTACAAGGATATTTATGTAAGTAGGATGATACTTTTGTCTAAGAGAAGATCTTGTGAAAAGGCTAAAAAGGGATTTTAGGAGACTAATTAGCATATTAAATGATAAGAGTAAAGAAGTTTATAAGGTGAGTGGTGAGAAATGAAGCTGGAAAGTGGAGTAGATGAATAAAAGGGTCCAAATGCTATGTTCATTGTGAACTTTATAATGCAGAATATAAGGAGCCAAGGATTTTAAGCAGTTGATCACTATGATCAGATGAATGATTTAATTCCTCAATAGATCTTCCTAACCCAGGAATCAAACCCAGGTCTCCTGCATTGCAGGCAGATTCTTTATCAACTGAGCTACAAAGGCAGCCCTACTAAATTATAAGCAACTTATTTAACTGCTCTCTGTTTCCTCATTTGCAAAATGGGGACAATGGAAAAAGGGTTCAGTTCAGTTCAGTCGCTCAGTCGTGTCCAACTCTTTGTGACCCCATGAACAGCAGCATGCCAGGCCTCCCTGTCCATCACCAACTCCTGGAAGAAGGGTGGTTAGGATTAAATCAGAAAGCCCATATGTGAAATACCTCATCAGGTTACTGGCATATAGTAAGTTTTCAGTAAGTACTGATTTTGCTTTACTCTGTCTTTTTTGGTTATTCTATAATTAACGGAAACACCAGTGTATAGAAGTATAATTGCCCAACTTACAGAGGGAGGGAGTTTGGGAAACTTTTAAAATATTTACCTCAAGCCAAGAGAATTTCATTTGAAACTATGTTTGTGAAGTTACTTAACTGTTGCGAATCATTTGGACTCAGAACCAAGAGATCATTGCCCAAACTTGGTTCAACAAATCTGAATTATGTAACTCCTGGATAACAGGCAAGTACTGAGCATCTGGAAATATAAACATAAAGATGCATGGACTTGAACTTCAATGGGATAAATAAACAACTGTATACAGTAGGATACAGTGCCAGAAGTGCATGCTAACACGGCTGCCCAACTGGTGTCTGGCAAACATGATTTTGTTTGAGAATATCCTCACTTTCTGATAAGAAGCAAGAAGTTAGCACCGGTGGCATAGGGATGTGCCATCCTTCCGTCATGTTCTCTCGTCCCCGAATCCCTACTGACTGTGTTCACCAAGGGATGTGTTCTTTTCTGAGGAGGACTGTCAGGACCAGCCCAACAATGAACCATCCCGAAGGAGCAGTGCCACAGAAGAATAAGGAAAAAGAAGACTCAGAAATGAAGTGGGGATCAGGGGGCTGATGCCATTCGCAGGCAAAAGCCCAGGTCCTAATCCTTGCATGCCTTTTATTGTTAACTTCTCCTTCCTCGTTTGTGCTCTAGAGATATCTGTTCTTTACAGTCTCAGATGTCAACCCTTCAGGCCTTTCATGCTTCTGTTTAGCCCTTCAGCTACTGATGCTCTTTCTCAGCAACCCCCTCAAGGCCCTGGACACGGGAATAGTCACTACTGGTTTTCCATCAGTCACATCAGTACTTCAGCATCTTGTTTTCAAGATGTCTTTCCATGATGTACTTTTTACTGCTCCCAGCCCTTCACCTGTGGGTGATGAGAAAGTCATTCTTATTTTTCAAAGAAGCCCGGTTAAATATAGCACATGCCTGAGCATAGTATATTCCCTGCAAGCACAGTGTGAAAACTGCACTTACACACAGATATTTAAAAACTGGCATATCTGGAAATCCCTAGCTGTGTTTTTTATATCTTGCTTATAGAAATGATACTTAATGTCTAAAATATGAGTTATGCACCTACAAGAGTTCTTAGGGCATTTTCTGAATATAGTCTTTGAATCCCACTTTAATTTTACTTTCATTTCAGTTCGTTTACAAAGCTACCTCATCTGGCAGGAACAGAACAAAATTTATTGCTTGCCAAGAAAATCCAAAGCCAGTGGAAGAAATTTGGACTGGATTCAGCCGAGTTGGTGCATTATGATGTTTTCCTGTCTTACCCTAATGAGACAAATCACAACTACATATCAATCATGGATGAACATGGAATTGAGGTGACTGATTTACAATATTGTATTAGTTTCAGGTGTACAGCAAAGCGATTCTGTTTTATGTAAATTTTTTTCAGATTATTTCCATTATAGATTATTATAAGTTATTGAATATTGTTCCCTGTGTTACACAGTAAAACTTTGTTGCTTCCTTACTTAATGTATCTGTTAATATCTGTTAATGTATCTGTTAGTATATCTGTTAATCCTATAGTGTGTGCTAAGTTGGTTCATCTGTGTCTGACTCTTTTTGACCCCATGGATCATACCCTGGCAGAGTGCCCTGGCCATGGGATTCTCCAGACAAGAATACTGGAGTGGGTTGCCATTTCCTCCTTCAGGGGATCTTCCCAACCCAGGGATCAAACCCGAGTCTCTTATGTCTCCTGCCTTAGCAGGCAGGTTCTTTGCCACTAACACCACCTGGGAAGCCCCAGAATACTGGAGTAGGTGCCATTTCATTCTTAAAGGGATCTTCCCAACTCAGGGATCAAACCTGTGTCTCCTGCCTGCATCTCCTGCATTGGCAGGTCGATTCTTTACCACTTGAGCCACCTGGGAATTGTTAATCCTGTACTCCTATTTTATTCCTTCCCTCATTACTTCCCTGGTGGTTCAGATGGTAAAGAATCTGCTTGCAACACGGGAGACCTGGATTCAATCCCTGGGTTGAGAAGATTCCTTGGAGGAGGGCATGGCAACCCATTCCAGTGTTCTTATCTGGAGAAGCCCATGGGCAGAGGAGCTTGGTGGGCTACAGTCCATGGGGTCACAAAGAGTTGGACATGACTGAGCACAGCACATCCTTTTCTTCTTTAGTAATCATAAGTTGTTTTCTATGTTTGTAAACCTTTCTCTTTTGGATCCGTGTTATTTTTTAGATTCCAAATAAAAGTGATATATTTGTGTCTCTGACTTACTTCACTTAGTGTGATATTCTCTAGGTCTATCCCTCTTCCTTGCAAATGGCAATATTTAATACTCTTTGATGGCTGAGTAATATTCCATTGTATATGTAAACCAAATCTTATTAAACCAATTGTCTGTTAATGGGCACTTGGGTTGTTTCCATGTCTTAGCTATTGTAAATAGTGCTGTTTTAAATATGTGGGTGCATGTACCTTTTCAAATTAGAGTTTTTGTCTTTTCTGTATATATGCCCACAAATAGAATTGCTAGATCATACAGTAGCTCTGTTTTTAGTTTTTTAAGGAGCCTCCATGCTGTTCTGTAGAGTGGCTGTACCAATTTACACTCCCACCAACGGTGTAGGAGGTTTCCTTTTCTCCACACCTTTTCCAGCATTTGTTTTACATTTCTCTGATGGTTAGCAGTGCTGAGCATCTTTTCATGTGCCTGTTCACCATCTGTAAGTCTTCTTTAAAGAAATATGTATTTAGGCCTTTTGCTTACAAAACGCATTATTCTTTAATAGCAATCTGAAATGTTTCTAACTTTATGTGTTTCACTTCTTGCCAGATTTTCAATACATCATACACTGAGCCACTACCAGATGGATATGAGAATGTTAAGAATATTGTACCACCCTATAATGCCTTTTCACCCCCGGGTGTGCCAGAGGTAAAATAAAAGTCACTCAGTTCTTTAAGCCTTTATATAAAAATACCTATGTAAAGGACTAAAACCAAGGAAATTAAGTGGATCATACATGTTAATTCATACTTTGAGATTCCATCCTCTATGTAACCTCTCTAAAAACAATTTTTAAAAAAGAAAATAAATACCTGAGAACCAGACCCTGATAAGTGCATGCCACTGTTTGAAATTACTAAGAAACTGCTGAACACATCTTAATTCAGTAAAGGTGGTAGGTAGTTTTCAAACTTTTTTCCTTTGTTCACTGTCTGACTTTGCTATAGATTTGTAGATCTGAATTGATAAATCATACCACAGAAGTCCTTAATACCATGGTTGGAAATAAATACCATGGTTGGAAATAACATAGCTACTTATGTTTATACTAATTCCCATAGCTCAGTGTACACTAATAATTTCTTCAAACATTTAAACACTGTTTAAATATTTTACATATTGTCTCTCTCTCTTTTTTTTTTTTTAACTTTTAGGATACTGAAATATTTTAAAAGAGTTCTCCAGAATTAGCATGGGTCTGTTTATTAAGCCCAAGATAAGAAAGATTACTTTTTATTATGATGCAGTATTATGGAGCAAACTTCTACTTTGGTTTTCTCTCTTAGCAGTGTTTTGTATTTTTGTTGCTATTGTTTGTTTTTATTTTTATTTCCAACAGGGGGAGCTTGTATATGTGAACTACGCTCGTACTGAAGACTTTTTCAAACTAGAAAGAGAGATGAAAATCAACTGCACTGGAAAGATTGTTATTGCAAGATATGGGAAAATCTTCAGAGGAAATAAAGTACTTTGTTATTTGCTTTTCTAAAGGGAAAAATAATACATAACCAGTAAATATAAATGATTTACGTCATTTGCATTATGGTTCCCAGTAATCGCCATTGGTTGGCTTAGTCACGAGTAGTGTCTGACTCGTGACCCCATGGACTGTAGCCCGCCAGGCTCCCATGTCCATGGGATTCTCCAGGCAAGAATACTGGAGTGGGTTGCCATTGCCTTCTCCAAAATTGCCATATATGTATATATATATATTTATAAATTTGTTATTTTTATCGTTGCACAGAAAAATCCTGGGGTTTTATTTGTTTGCTTGTCTTTTGTCATCGTTTTTGCTACCTCACCTATCTGGAAAGGGAAATTATTCTTCTTAGTTTTATTACCAACGCTATGTTGTTTTTTCATTAAAATGAAATTTAATATAAACTAAAAAATGAAAATCCATAAAATTACTCAATTCATTCATTGCCCAGATGTGATCAATTCTTAATAGGGCTTTTCAGGCCTAATTTTGTGAAATATGAATGTATACTCATTTTACATAATTTCTTTTTTTTTAACAAAGAGGGCATCAGATACTGCATATTGTATAAATTTATTTTATCACTCAATAATAACTCAGAGGTCAGCACATTGAGAGTTAGATAATAAAATGCTTAAGAGTATAGGGTGCTATATCTGTGTAACCTGGCTTCTTGTCTGGTGTGGGTTCTTTATGCCCTAGATCTTTTCTTGTGAGCAAGTTACTTAACCTCTCTGAGCCAGTGTTTCTTCTTAGGTGAAATAGGAGTGCTAATAATAATGTTAATGTCTTAGAATCCACAGTAGGATTTATCAACCTTACATTTGAAAGCACTGAGGATAGTTACTGGTACTGAGTATTTTCTTGTAACTGCTTATTAACTCATGAGCAGCTTGTGGGACCTACTTCCCTGACCAGGGATCACACCTGGGCTTCCTGCATTGGTAGCTCCGAGTCTTGGCCACTGGACCATCACGGAAGTTCCTCCTTCATCAATTTAGATGGCTGTGTAATATTTCACAGAATTATTAGGCAATTTATTTAACCATTCTGCTTGTCTTGTCTTAAATTTGTTACTATTACAAATATTTATATTGTGAGCATCTTTGTCCATATGTACTTGAACACTTGTATGAGGATTTTTGTAATATAGATTCACTCCTAGAAGCTGAATGGCTAAATCATTGTGTACAGTTGACTCAAATCTATGACAACATAAATTTGAACTATGTGAGTCCACCTGTACATGGATATTTTCAGTAGTTAATAATAGTATTATACAATTACTACATGGGCTTCCCAGGTGGCACAGCGGTCTGCTAATGCAGGAGACACACAGAAGGTATGGGTTCAGCCTCTGGGTCAAGATCTCCTGGAGTAGAAAAGGGCAACCAACTCCAGTATTCTTGCCTAAAAAATCCCATGGACAAAGGAGCTTGGCAGGCTACAGTCCATAGGGTCGCAAAGAGTTGAACAGAAATGGGCAACTATGCACACATTCACACAGTTTCAACAAGGTCAGAGGTTGGTTGAAACCACAGATGCAGACAAATGGAAAATACAGAGGGCCAAGCCTAAGTTATTCTTGGATTAACCCTGCATTGTTCAAGGATCAGTTGTACATTATTTCAAAAGTTGGATGGGCATCATCGATTTGTACTTCAAAAAAGTTGTATCAGATTTTACTCTTTCTAATCTTTCTCTGAATACTGGGAAGTGTTTTAGCTGATTGATGGTTATTTATCTTTCACTATACTATTTCTGGTAATTAAGAACTCAGTATCTTACAGGATACCTTTTCCTGTTTGTGGTCAGTTTGAATTGTTAGAAAAATATTTATAAAACACTGAGTGATGTTTCAGACACTAAGTTCTGGGTAGATTTTCTTCTCTACTTTCTCTTCTCATTTCTGCCCCTGGCTGTCTGCAGTGAGATGATGGGGTGGCAACCATTGGACCACCAGGGACTTCACCTGTGTAGAATTCTAAATTAGCTTTCTTAGTTCCACAGATATTTACATCATCTTAAGTCTATGGTATTCTAAACGTTGCAGAGTGTGTGTGCTCAGTTGCCTCAGGCATATCCAACTCTTTGTGATCCAATGGACTGTAGCCCACCAAACTTCTCTGTCCATGGGATTTTCCAGGCAAGAATACTGGAGTGGGTTGCCATGCTCTCCTCCAGGGAATCTTCCTGACCTGGGAATAGAACCTGCATCTCCTGTGTTGCCTCCATTGCAGGCAGATTCTTTATCATTGAGCTACCTGGGGAAGCCCCAAACACTGAGGGGTAGCTAGTTAAAGTGAATTAGACAAGGTCCTTGTTCTCAAAAATAGTAGTAGAGAAGAAAGATGTTTAAAAATTATTTTGCAATGCTTTGATCCATCTTGTAATATAATCATATGCAAAATATAGAAGATGTATAGAAAAGGGAGACATTAATTTTGCAGTGTTAGGTATAATAGGAGTGCTTCACAGAAAAGGTAATAACTTGTTTGGAGTTATGTTGAATAAATGAGAGTTAAGTCTACCTAGGCAGAAATCATATTTAAGCCCCAAAGAACTGATTGTCACCAGTGTGATAATAAAACAGTATGTGAGTTTCCTTATTAAGTTGGTTTTATCTTCCATGGGTAAGTCAGTCTTTCGCCATTTGTACATTATGGATTGCTTATTGCCCCTGCAGGTCAAAAATGCCATGTTGGCGGGAGCCAAGGGCATCATCTTGTATTCAGATCCAGCTGACTACTCTGCTCCTGGGGTACAGCCATATCCCAACGGGTGGAACCTTCCTGGAACTGTAGCCCAGAGAGGGAATGTGTTAAATCTGAATGGTGCTGGTGACCCCCTCACTCCAGGCTACCCAGCTAAAGGTAACAGATGAGCCTGTTATGGCCCACTCATCTTTGCAAAGATATTACTTGTCCTTACAGAAGGCCTAAAAGCAAGCATCTCTAGAATAATGTTAAAAATTGTGCACAATTGTATTTCGGATTGCTACTGCTAGGAACTTAAAAGAATTTCCCTTTCATTATTTCAGTTTTAAGTTTCCATGAGGCGTGGACGTGGAGAGGGGGAGTAGACAGTTCAGTTCTCTTCTGCGTTTAGTGGAGGCTGAAGAACATATGTCCAGAGTAATACTATTCTTACCAAACTAGAACTTAGGGTTTCTGAACTGTGTAATGATTTTATTTTTCTATAGATCACATATTTCTATTTTTGAAAATACCAATGAGCTTTTTTGTGTGATTTAATATGTAAAATCTGAAAGATTTTCACATTTGTGTAACCATATCCACAATCAAGATAATGAACGTGTCCATTACCTGAAAAGTTTCATCTCATCTTTTTGTGATGCCTTCCTCTCAACCCCACTCCCTCCCTGCCAATCCCTAAGAATTATTGATTTGCCTTCTGTCTCGTATAATTATTTTGAGTTTCAGCTATGTTGATATCTGTGTCAATATTTCAGTTCTTTTTGTCATGGTTGTTGAATGGTATTCCATTGAATGGATACTCTACAGTTTGTTTATTCGTTTACTTTTTCTTGGGAATTTACATTGCTTTAAGTTTTGGAGATATTATACATAAAACTGCTATGAACAGTTGTATGCAAGTCTTTATATGTATATATACCTTTGTCTCTCTTGAGTAAATGAATAGAAATGGCATGACTGGATAACATGATAGATGATTTTCAAATTGTTTTCCAAAGTGGTTGTACCATTTTGCATTCTAGCAGCAGTGTATGAGTGTTCTATTTGCTGCATCCTTCTCAGCGCTTAGTATGGTTAATCTTTTTAACTTTATATTCTAATCAATATGGACGTCTCCAAGTTACAATTCTTTTTCAGAGGTTTTTGTAGCTATTCTGTTTCTTTCCCATGTGAATTTTAGAACTGGCTTATCAATTTCTACCAACAAGTCGCCTGGGAGGTTGATTGAGGTTGAATCAAACCTATAGGTCAGCTTTGGGAAAGTTGATATTTTAAAATATGGGATCTTCTGACCCATAAACATGATATAGCTGTCTATTTACTTAGGTATCCGTAACTTTCTCTCAGCATGTTTGCTGTTTCACTGTACAGACCACGTGTATCTTTTTTCACATTTATCCATTATTTCATAGTGTTATCCATTTTTTTAAAAAAAATTTCAGTTTTCAGTTAGCCATTGTTAGTAAATGGAAATGTTGTTAGTAAATGGAAATGTTGTTTCTAAGGGAAATATACTGATCTTGTGTGTTGATCTTGTATTCTATAAACTTATCAGTAATTAGTTCTGCTAGGTTTCTGTGGATTCCATCAGTTTTTGCATAGGTGATCATGTCATCTGCACATAGAGTTTTATTTCTTTGTTTCTATTCTGGACACCTTTTTGTTTTCTTTTCTTATTGTAGTATCTAGTACTTCTAGAACATTGCTATAAAAAGGTGTTAGAGCAGATATCCTTGCCATGTTCCTGCCCCAAAGACTGCTCCTGTCTTTGTTAAGTAGGATCTAAACTATAGGTTTTGTTTTGTTTTGTTTCCAATTTTATAGCTTCTTTTTTATCAGATTGAGGAAGTTCACTTCTATCTTAAAGTGCTGTGAATTTTTATCTTAGCACACGTGTCTCATTTGACTAGCAATGTGTATTGAATTTTGTCAGATTCTTTCACTGTACCTAATGAAATGGTC
The DNA here is from genome assembly GCA_007570785.1 of Antilocapra americana. NCBI lineage: Eukaryota > Metazoa > Chordata > Mammalia > Artiodactyla > Antilocapridae > Antilocapra > Antilocapra americana. The sequence continues at coordinate 75,858 of ML663027.1, forward strand.
TTAAATTGCTCTTATCTAGGTTTTTCAATTATACAGATTGATTTTTGGGGGGGGGGTGCACCCCGTGCAGCTTATTGGATGTTCTCGAATAAGGTATTGACCGCAGGCCGTGGTTGTAAAGATGGAATCCTAACCACTAGGCTACCAGGACATTCCCCAGATTGATTTTTGAGTGTTAGACCGAAACAACCTGGGATAGGCTCTAATGGAGCATTATTATTATTTTTTTAAAGTCATTGTGACCCCGCTGAGTCCTCCTGGCCGCGTGCAGGCTTCTCTCGTCGCAGCGCGCAAGCTCATGCTGCAGCGGCTCCCCGTCGCGGAGCGCAGCCTCTAGATGCACGAGCCCCGCAGCCGCCCACTCAGGCTCAGTAGTCGTGGCAAGGGGGCGTGGGTGCAGCGTGAGTGGGCTCCCGGACCAGCCCCCGAGCCCATGCTGCTGCACTGGAAGGCGGGCCACCAGGGGGGGTCCTCACTGTATTGTTCCCTTATGTAATATTGGTATATTACTGGATTTGTGCTAAAATTTTGCTAAGAATCTGTCTAATAATAATGGATATTGTCCTATCAGTTTCCTTTCTTGCAGTATCTCTGTCTCATTTTGGTAGCAGTAACATTGACTTCATGGAATGAATTAAAAATTACTTCATCTTCTTCATTTTTTTGCAAATGTTTATGTAGAATGGGTTTGATTTTTGTCTGTGAATGTGGCTCAGTGGTAAAGAATCCACCTACCAATGCAGGAGACGCTAGAGATGCCGGTTCAATCCCTGGGTCGGGGAGATCCCCTGGAGGAGGAGATGGCAACCCACTCCAGTGTTCTTGCCTGGACAGTCCCATGGAGAGAGAAGCCTGGCGGGCTGTAGTCCATGGGGTCGCAAAGACTCAGATGTGACGTGCCATGATGTAGAATCCTTCACTGAGTCGATATGGGCCTGGTATTTTATTGGTAGGAATGTTTTTAACTGCAGATTAAATTTCTTCAGTAGATATATGGCTGTTTATGTTATATATTGAATCTTGAGTGAGATTTGCTAGTTTAAGATTTTGTCCATTCATCTAAGTTGTTAAATTTATGGGTATATAGTTGTTTTTAATATTCTTCCTTTCTTCTCTCTCTTTATTCTCTGCAGGTGCTGGAGTGCTATTCTCTTCTTTATTTCTGGTATTGATGGTTTATATCTCTTTTCTTGATTTGTCTTGCCAAGGGATTCATCAATTTTGTTAATCCACTCAGAGAACCAGCTTTGGATTTCCTTGATAATTCCTATCATTTGTCTGTTTTCTATTTGTAACATTTCTGCTCTGGTCTTTAGTAGGATATATCCTTTCTCCTGCTCATTTTTGCTTCATTTTTTTCAGTTTGTTAAAGTGGAATCTGATGTAATTTGTTTGAAACCTCTCTTTTTTCTAAGATTGTTTTAGAAAACTCTATTTTGGCTGAAACCACAAGTCCCAATTAGAATTTAAGCCTGACAATACTTTCCATCTTCCTTTAAGGATACTGTTATTATTTGACTAAGACATTTTCACTTATTCCCAATACCACTTAGTTCAGTCACTCAGTCATGTCTGACTCTTTGTGACCCCATGGATCCCAGAGTTTACTCAAACTCATGTCCGTCAAGTCAGTGATGCCATCCAGCCATCTCATCCTCTGTCCTCCCCTTCTCCTTCTCCCTTCAGTCTTTTCCAGCATCAGGGTCTTTTTCAGTGAGTCAGTTCTTCGCATCAGATGGCTAAAGTATTGGATCTCCAGCTTCAGCATCAGTCCTTCCAGTGAATATTCAGGACTGATTTCCTTTAGGATGGACTGGTTGGACCTCCTTGCAGTCCGAGGGCCTCTCAAGAGTCTTCTCCAACACCACAGTTCAAAAGCATCAGTTCTTCGGTGCTCAGCTTTCTTTATAATCCAACTCTCACATCCATACTTGACTCCTGGAAAAATCATAGCTTTGACTAGATGGACCTTTGTTGGCAAAGTAATGTCTCTGCTTTTTAATATGCTGTCTAGGGTGTTTATAGTTTTTCTTCCAAGGAGCAAGCATCTTTTAATTTCATGGCTGCAGTCATCATCTGCAGTGATTTGGGAGCCCCCAAAAGTAAAGTCTGCCACTGTTTCCAGTTTCCCCATCTGTTTGCCATGAAGTGATGGAACTGAATGCCATGATCTTAGTTTTCTAAATGTTGAGCCTTAAGCCAACTTTTTCACTCTCCTCTTTCACTTTCATCAAGAAGCTCTTTAGTTATAATTCACTTTCTGCCATAAGGGTGGTATCATCTGCATATCTGAGGTTATTGATATTTCTCCCAATAATCTTGATTCCAGCTTATGCTTCATCCAGCCCTGCATTTTACATTCCCTTCACTTCTTTTTTTACAGTTCTTTCTAGTTTCAGAATCTGGGACACATTTCCTAGATATTTAGTTAACTAAAGCTTCTCTAAAAAGGATTCAAGGTATCTTTAAGGAAATAAAATATTCTTGGAAAATTCAAGAGAATTACATGAAATGGCAAAGCAAATATGGGAATCTGTAATCCCTGTAATTGATTTTACATTAAAATGTAAATGATTTAATTTTTTACTGTCAAATTAAGTAGACCATTTTGGATAAAATAGTCACTTTGGGGGAACTTTAAATTTTGGATATAATATCAAACATATAGCAAATCTGCGTTAGTAATAACAGGAATTCTTTTATACCCTTTGCTCAGATTCTTCAATTGTTTTCCTCTTATGCAATTGATTTCTGCAGAGTATACCTTCAGACTTGATGCTGAAGATGGAGTGGGAATTCCCCAAATCCCTGTACATCCCATTGGATATAATGATGCAGAAATATTATTACGGTATAGTTTTCTAGTTGTATTTGAGAATAAGATATATTATACTAAACATCTATTTTCTCTTCTAAAATCTACCTCTGTTAAAAGTGAAGTCTTGTATCAGAATTGACTCCTGAAGTAGGAAATATAGAAAATATCTCTTTTTCCATAAGGAAAGAGCAGTTTAATAACTAAGAAATAATAAGAAAACATTCCTGTATTCGCTGCAAATGAAAGTCTCAAAAGGAAAAACTATGTCCAAAGATAAAATTATTGACTTGAGATTTTTTAAGTAGTTAGGTTTTCTTAGGCATTTGTATTTGAACTGCATTTCAAAAATGTAGTGATGCCCACACTCACTAGATGTGTAAACTTACACCAGTTACTCAGTCTTTCTCTGATTCAGACTCCTTCTCTGAAATGAAGACAGAACTAGTTTCTGCCTGACAGAGTTATTATGAATAGATGAAATCATTTTATAAATGTCATATGAAAAACATTCAGTCAGTGTTTGCTATTATGTATCATATAACTGGATAACTGTTGGTTCCTTTTCAGACTTCCTAACATCTATTTTTTGTTTAGTGTATGTGGCAATGCAATTCAGTAATTGCTCCTAGAAATTAATGTCTTCTCCTTAATTTCATCTATTTAGGATTTCTTGAACCTAATACTTCCCTATGTAAATAATTAAAGTCAGAAGCAGAGAAGCTGATGCACTGATGCTTCCCATTTCCCCTCACTATTGTGGTTGTTTTCTCCTTAGCTCTTCTTTTGGTGGGAGGCTGTGCTGTGAAGCACATGGCATCTTAGTTCCTCGACCAGGGCTTGAACCCAGGCCCAGGCCCAGGCAAGAAAGGCTGAGTCCTAACTGCTGGACTGCCACAGAATTCCTCTCCTTAGCTCTTACCACTAGCATATAAACATTTTACTTATCTATTTCAGTTATGGTTCTCTCACTAGGATGTAAGCTCTGCACGGGAAGGAAATATGACAGTTCCCAGCACTTAGTAAATTCTCAGTATATATTTGTTAAATGTCTGAATAAAACCTCATCAGCTTACTTTGTGATTTCTTTTAGAAACTGCGATGCTCAGCCTTTTTTTCTGTCATTTTCATTTTCTCTTGACAGCTATTTGGGAGGAATTGCTTCACCAGATGAGAGCTGGAAGGGAGGTCTTAATGTGAGTTACAACATTGGGCCTGGCTTTATAGGACATGATTCTTTCAGGTAATTTTACTTTACTTCAGTATCCTAAAAAAAGTTTACATATAGAAAAATGTCAAGATAAGTGCTCTGCCAGTTTTATTTTGTTTGTTTTTCTCATTTTTCATCGTGAATAATTATCATTTAGAAGTATTTAGAACTTCTCTGGTGGCTCAGATGGCATTGCAGGAGACCTGATTTCAATTCCTAGGTCGGGAAGATCCCGTAGAGAAGGAAATGGCAACCCACTCCAGTATTCTTGTCTCAAAAACCCCATGGACACAGGAGGCTGGCAGCCTCCAGTCCAAGAGGTCTGCAAAGAGTCATACACGACTGGGTGACTAAGCAAAAGAATTATTTATGGGATGATGTATTATATTCTTCTGCCAACAGGGCTATCACACCATTTGTTTTTTACATCTCAAAAACTGCTACATTTGAGTTACAGGTTTACCATTTTAAGTCTCCTCTCTTTTTCTCTGAAGTATTGATTTGGCTCTGCCAGGTCTTGGTTGTGGCAGGAGGTATCGTCCCTGCTCAGGGACTGAGCTGGGCTCCCTGCACTGGGAGCGTGGAGTCTCAGCCCCTGGACCCCAGGGGAGTTCCCTAAGTCCCCCCTTTACCTGATGTTTTTAAATAGCTCTTCAGATAGCTGTCAGAATGCCATGCATGTGAAGCACTAGCTTACCTTAAGGGAAGGAGAAAAGAGAGGAGAGACAGGTTCCAGCCTCTTTACTGACCACTTCCTGTGTGTGAGTTAGAGAAGTTAAAATGGGTATGCACGTAACTGTTGTAAGGCTCAATACACTTATTTTAGTTATTATGGTTAGCAACCTGTGATAGCACTTTTGAGGAGGCATGATCACAGAATATGTTTCATCGAGCTCAATTTTACAGAAAGAGGAAGTTTTCCAGTGGGTCAGGTTAGGCAGGAAATGCCAGTGGCAGAGAACAGCTTGCCCAGAGTTGTAGAACATTTTGGCATGATCAGAACTTTAAGGACTTTGATTTGCTTGAAAAGTAGAGAGGAAGGGAAACTTAAAAACTGATGAATCGCAGAAAATATAGCTGTATTAAGACAAAATTATTAAGTCGGTCTTGTTCTCTGGAAATTTACTTAATAATATGAAATTGTATTCTGAGAATGTCTTTTAATTTCTGTTAAGAGTTTTATTTCAGAACTTTTAAATTATTGCTGCTGACAAATGTTCAGCTATGTCTGACTCTTCACAACCCCATGGACTGTAGCCTACCAGGCTCCTCTGTCCATTGGATTTTTCCAGGCAAGAATACTGGAGTGAGTTGCCATTTCCTTCTCCAGGGGATCTTCCCAACACAGGGATTGAACCTGGGTCTTTTGCATCTGCTACATTGGCAGACAGATTCTTTACCACTAGCACCACATGGGAAGCCCTTTAAAGCATTAGGAATTCAGTTTTATTTTATAGGAATTTTAGAAATATTTTTATGTGTTTATTTATCTCTGTCTCTCAATTAGAATGGACATCTTTTAATATGAGACTTTATTATCTAATTATTAATATTCTCTCGAAGTACACAATGAAAGATATAGGCCTTTCTGATTTATAAACAGAAGCATGCAAACACAGAGAAATCAATAAACACATAGCTACAGTCACAGTTCAAGAGTAAGCTCAGAAACAGAACATTTCCCTGGTGAAGATATCAAAAAGCTGTCCATCTTCACCATGAGCAAAAATCCTATTTGATTTGAACTCAAAATGGGCAAATACACAAATTAAAAAAAATGGCTAAAAACAACACTCTGTGTCATTTCTCACCTAAGAGATCTTAATGTATTGATCAGCTTATAGAGATTACCAAATGATAGACCTGAGACCAAATTCTTTACCATTGCCACCACAAATGGGGTGTAACTTCCCTGCTGTAAGCAGACTGGAAACAAACAAAACACAGAATCAGTAGAAAAAATAAGTTGGAGATACAGAGATTCAGCCAAGTTAGCATTTTATTGCTGCTTGGAATTTACATCTGAGAGTCAAGGAAGACATGTCTGGGTTTAAGCTGGCCATTCTTGGCTCGCCAAGAAGAATCCATTGTACATCTCAGTGGGACTAACAGAAATGATAATGGATGATTTTTTTTTTAAGTAATACCATAATCCTCATACAGATATAAAATGAATTTGTGTAAAAATTTTATTTAATGCCATAAGGGAACCCGAAAGGAGTTAAAAGCTGATTTAAAGGAGAATTCAAAGATGATACAAAAAATGAGCTCCTTAGGAATGCTGCAATGAGTATGCTTAATAGCTGAGAAACTGATTTCTTCCACATTAGGAAAGGAAAGTTATGAGAGAAATCGTGCATTTTAATGGACATGAATTATTTGTATTACCAGATTTCCACATGTTAAATTCTATCTCTGTAGAGTTTTAAAATAATCTTATCAACAAAGACTTTGATAAGCAAAAGTAACTCTGATATGTGAGCTGCGTTTGTTCTCAGATTTCTCCTGTATTTCCCTATATAGGAGGATATTCATTCCTTTCACAAATATTTATTTAGCGTTTACTGTACCCTGGCACCATTCTGGGCACTGGGGATTCAGCAGTGTGCAAAACAGGCAAAATCCCCTGCCCTCTGTAGTCTATATTCTTGAGTTCCGTTATTTGGAACGTAATGAATTTGAAGTGATAGCAGGACATTATGGGCTATTACGTACCATTTAATCTCATAGGCAACATCCCTTTAGTGATTAACTTGTAATAAAGTACGACATGTTCTTCCCTGTTACGAGGCTGGGAAGGAAAAGGCCCATCTGAGTCAAACCGCCCCCAGGGCGGGTGTTGTGGCGGCCCCGGATCGGAGGCCTGGGTCGGAGAGGTCCGGGCGCAGCACAGCGGTTCCTGCGTCCGCACGGCCAACGCCCGGCTGACGTCACTGTCACTGGCTTCCTGGCCAGCCAGGTTCCCTCGGCGCAGAATCCCGAACTGAAGATCAGATTCCTCTGGAAATGTTTCTGTCGATGGTGAAGGAGGAGATGCCCCAAAGTCAATCTCCCAAGTTGTCCAGAATTTCAGGAACTTATTTGCAGAGCCCACAACCTTCTCGCTGACCCACTGGAAACCATAGCAGTACCTCTCTAGGTAATTCTTTCAAGTACTTCTGGAGTCAGTGATACTAAAAACTAGAAAAACATAAAGGTTAAAGATGTAGATGAGCTTCTTTGAGAATCTGAGCAGATAGCTAGTTTATTTTCCGTTTAGATTAAAGTACATTGTCTTCTCTCATTCCTCATTGTTACAGCATTCTTTCCTTTTCTTCATTTAATTAAATATGTCAGTGAAGTTGGGTTTCTTACTGATAGATCTTAGGCTCATATCTTTAGAAACAAGCTAAAGAATACTTTTGCTTTTTACTATTAATTTTTATCATTAAGAAGCAAAAATAAAATCTTTTACCAAATGTCTTAAAATGCAGAACAACACCCATTGATCAGTTTTCTCCTAAAGGCACTTTTTAGTTGAATACTATTCATGAATTATATACACATTCAGAATCACAATGTACTTTTGGGGGGAGAAACACCAGAATCTACACTTAACAATATATACGATTCGACTTGTTAGTTCTTGCATTCAAAAATGAACTAAAAAGTAGAAAGTTCTGGGGTTCCCTGTGCACTTCCTATGAACCTGCCATAGATTAAAAATTTTTGTTCCCCTCTGGTAAAGAGAGGGTCAACATTTTCCCATGTCAGTTCGGCTTTATAAAATATGAATGGCATTTTTTTATGACTTTCTGATCTTGATTGGACTTTCCTGTGATTTCTGATTTGGTTAATTACAATTGATGAATGAATATTTAAAAGGCAGGCCCAGAGCAGAATCAACAGTGATGGTCTGGAAGAGTTTCATCATACAGCTGTCTTGTACATTTTAGGAGATGTTTCTCAAACTACCATTTAACAATAGAGTTTATCATGTTTCTTGTAGGCAGCACTCAATCAGCTCTTTAACAGTATACTGATGGACCATTTTGATAATCTTGGAAAATGTTAACTGAATATCAAGAATTAATATTACCATAAAACAAATTAAAAAGAAGCTTCTCTGGAGACTTCCCTAGTGGTCAGTGACTAAGACTCTGAGCTCACAATGCAGGGGGCCCAGGTCCAGCCCCTGATCAGATCTCACACACCACCACTAAGATCCAGTGCAGCGAAATGAGTAAATGGATATAAAAAATAAGCTTCTTTGACCTTTAACAGATAATAGGCTCTCTCCCTTATTTTTGTAATTGTGTAACATGTATTTAAAAATTTTGGAATGAATACACAAGGTGTGTTTAATAATAGAATAGTTTAAACTTTAAATATCAATAATAGAGCTATGAGGGAGGAAAAATATAAAATATTGATGTTTGGTTTATAAAATTTGAATTTAATATGCATGCTTCAGTACACTGGAGTAAGATATGATATCTGCAACTTACTTGCAAATGGCTCAACAATATTACAATTATTTGAGTTCATATGGTGGGTATTTGGGAAGTTATTGCCCTATTATACAATTTTCTGTACTTTTGAGATTTCTTATAATAAAACAATGGAAGAAAGCTTTCGACATAATGGTCCATGTAAAGTAATTTGTCCCCTTTGAAATTCTAGGAAGGTTAGAATGCATGTTTATAATATCAATAAAGTCTCAAGGATTTACAACGTAATCGGAACTATCAGAGGATCTGTGGAACCTGGTAAGTTGATGGATTATTGTAGACGTTTGGCTTTACAAGATTGCAAGAAGATTTTAGTCCACAACTAATTTTTTTCTGGCTGATATGAAATGATTAACTTTGGAAGAAAAAAGTATAGTTCTAAAAGAAGACTCTACCTTATGGTGTTCATGTCTATGGGGAAACTCAAGAGGAAGTTTTTTTTTTTTTCCTGATTAGAACGTAACATTTTTAATATGCTTTATTTTTAGTGCAATTTTAGGTTCAGAATAAAATTGAGTACTAGGTACAGAGAACTCACATGCAACTCCTGCTCCCCTCAAACCCCACATGTAACATCTTGTACCGTGGTGGTACATTTATTAGAGGAAGTTCAGTTTAAAACCATAAATTGTACTCTTTATAAATGTATTCCAAGTTGAAGTTCTTTTGAACACATTTTTTCCCAGACAGGTATGTTATTCTGGGAGGTCATCGGGACGCCTGGGTATTTGGAGGCATTGACCCAACCAGTGGGGCTGCTACTTTGCAAGAAGTTGCCCAGAGTTTTGGGAAACTGCTGAGTAGTGGTAAGTAGTATTTCTGGGGTAGGTGGTGACAAAAAGTGACCAATTGAAATTCCCTTTGCTTTTAGGCACGTATACCTAGTTATGTATGTTAACAATGATTACAGGCTGGAGACCAAGAAGAACTATCATTTTTGCCAGCTGGGATGCAGAAGAATTTGGACTTCTGGGTTCTACAGAATGGGCTGAGGTAACCAAGACAGAAAAGTTCTTGTTTTCTTGGTCACAGGCAACAAATATACATATCTCAGGATAGTCACAAATAGGTTCCATTACCTAATATGGTTCTAATTTTGATAAATACTCAAGATAATTTAGGAATTAGAGTTTGTTTTTATTTTCATAGAAGATGGGAAAAACAGAATATCCTTTTAATTACTGGACTGCGAACAAATTTATTATTGTCAAAATATTTTAGCTTGCATTTGTTTGGTAAAAAAAAAAAATCTATGTGTTCAGAAAGCAGTTAAAACTAGCAGGCTGTTTCTGGCAAATGAACTAACTTAAGTAAAAACTGACACAGATCCTTGGAATTTAATTTTCAAGTTTTTGAAGTTTCTTTGGATTTCTTCTATCTAAGCAAACATAAGATGTTCTATTATGGTGACTATACTTTGATTATAATTTCACATTTATAGATTCAATATATAATTGTAAACATGGGTTTAATTTTACCATTCATGAACGTGCCTGACTGTGGAGTATAAGATGATAATTTTGTAAATTGACATAATTTAAGGGTTTATTTTTTGCTTCAGCTATGATTAATTCTGTCACTGACTCTTGATGCTCTAAGTGTCTCTCCTAGGCTCCCCTCTGTCATCTTCTTCCCTTAGCCTCTCTGTCCAGTATCTCTAAGTTCTTAAATGTGCAAGGTAAGCTCACACATTTTTGTGAAGGCAAGTGTGCCAAAAACAATTTCCCTCTACCATCCTCTATTTTATGAGTTCAGATTTTACAGAATTGCTTTAAAGCATGTCATGTATTTCTTGTCATCTGTTGTGTCCTTCTGACTCCTTTCATCTTACTTTACTTTAAAATAATATGAATTAAATAAATACGGAAGTAAAATCACACACACACAGTTACTTGTATCACTTATACTTTGTTCCATTTATATTGCAATGTTTTATTATTATGCTAGTATTGTGAATATGCATTTTGAAATAGACTTAAGATGAATAATTTCTTAGGAATACATGCATGTATAAATATATATTTCTGTTCCTATAATTTCAGCAGCTTAAAATGAAAATGAAATAAATCCAAGACATAATATGCCTTGCATTAATTTAAATACATGTGGGTTAAAAGGCAGTTTCAATACTGTTTCTAGTTTTCTGCCAGATTCTTGATCACATTCAGCAGCATCCTTACCTTCTTAAATATAGTTTAGGAATCTTCTTACTTCTACTGCAAGTCTGTTTTCATGGGGACTCTGACTCTATTTATCTATAGCAGGGTCAGCTGTCACCTGACCTATGTGGGCAGCTACAGAGACAAGAATCCGCATTTGTGTAGTGACCACTCACAGCTTTAAATGTTTTGATTGTGACGAGTTCTTATACGGTAGCAAGCTAGAGAGAGAAGCAGAGAGGTCTCTCAGCGTATTCTCATACGTGTGTGACACTAGTCTTCCTCTGCTGTATCTTATAGGGCGAGTGTGTGAAAGAGAGAGGGAGAAAGAATATCTTGTTAGTCCTGTTGTCCATCCTCTCTCCCTCTAGTTTTTTCCTCTATTCTCTGCTTTTTTTTGTTCTTTTTCTTCATCATACTTTAAAAAAAAGTTTTAGATAAATGGAAATTTTCAACTACTCACTTTAAATGATAAATTTACATGAGTATATCCAGTTTCAATGGACCTCACACTTCTAGGTATGTAATGATTGCTAGAGATTCAGTTCAGTTCAGTCGCTCAGTCATGTCCTACTCTTGCGACCCCATGGACAGCAGCACGCCAGGCCTCCCTGTCCATCACCAACTCCCAGAGCTTACTCACACTCATGTCCATTGAGTCATGATGCCATCCAGCCATCTCATCCTCTGTCGTCCCCTTCTCCTCCTGCCCTCAGTCTTTCCCAGCATTAGGGTCTTTTCCAGTGAGTCAGCTCTTCTCATCAGGTGGCCAAAGTATTGGAGCTTCAGCTTCAACATCAGTCCTTCCAATGAATATTCAGGACTGATTTCCTTTAGGATGGACTGGTTGGATCTCTTTGAGTCCAAGGGACTCTCAAGAGTCTTCTCCAACATCACAGTTCAAAAGCATCAATTCGGCACTCAGCTTTCTTCACTGTCCAACTCTCTCATCCGTACATGACTACTGGAAAAGCCATACCCTTGACTAGATGGACCTTTGTTGGCAAAGTAATGTCTCTGATTTTTAATATGCTCTCTAGGTTGGTCATAGCTTTCCTTCCAAGGAGTAAGCGTCTTTTAATGTCATAGCTGCAGTCACCATCTGCAGTGATCTTGGAGCTCAGAAAAATAGTCAGCCACTGTTTCCACTGTTTCCCCATCTATTTCCCATGAAGTGATGGGACCAGATGCCATGATCTTCGTTTTCTGAATGTTGAGCTTTAAGCCAACTTTTTCACTCTCTTCTTTCACTTTCATCAAAAGGCTCTTTAGTTCTTCACTTTCTGCCATAAGGGTGGTGTCATCTGCATATCTGAGGTTATTGATCTTTCTCCCAGCAATCTTGATTCCAGCTTGTGCTTCCTCCAGCCCAGCATTTTGCATGATGTATTCTGCATATAAGTTAAATAATCAGGGTGACAATATATAGCCTTGATGTACTCCTTTTCCTATTTGGAATCAGTCTATTGTTCCATGTCCAGTTCTAACTGTTGCTTCCTGACCTGCATACAGATTCCTCAAGAGGCAGGTCAGGTGGTCTGGTATTTCCATCTCTTTCAGAATTTTCCACAGTTTATTGTGGTCCGCACAGTCAAAGGCTTTGGCATAGTCAATAAAGCAGAAATAGATATTTTTCTGGAACTCTCTTGCTTTTTTGACAAGAGATGTTGACAATGTGATCTCTGGCTCGTCTACCTTTTCTAAAACCAGCTTGAACATCTGGAAGTTCATGGTTCACGTATTGCTGAAGCCTGGCTTGGAGAATTTTGAGCATTACTTTACTAGCATCTGAGATAAGTGCAATTGTGTGGTAGTTTGAGCATTCTTTGGCATTGCCTTTCTTTATTCACTCATGGGGCATCAAGGGACTGCATTCTGAAAATGCTTTTGTGTCAAGGCTCACTGCTCTTGCTATAAACAGTAACTAAGCATCATAAAATTTTCTTGTTTTAAATGTATCAGTGTTGTCAACCAACCAGTTAACAGCATTTTCTCAGAAATTTTTGTCAAAGGCATGGATTTTATAAAGCTATTTGTAGACCACTCTTATACTCAATCTGTTTTGTTTATATTCCCACAAAATGCCGTGAGTTAAGTAACAACTTTGCTTCAACTATAGGAGAATGTAAAAACACTCCAGGAGCGAAGCGTTGCTTATATCAACTCAGATTCATCTATAGAAGGTAAATTTTATTTTTGATTGTTATTAAATAGTATACCATCATTTAAGTCTGTACATTCAGTTTGTAAACCAAGATTATCTTCTTCCTATGAGATATGTCCATACCTTCATTTTCCATTTTACTAGAGAGAAAATTATAATTCAAATGAATCTATGTGATTCATAACTAAACTAGTCATCCTAATTTCTTTATATTTACTATTTGCCTATGTTGATTTACTAGTATTTAGCAGCCTTGATGGGAGGGGAGTTTGGGGGCAAATGGAATCTTGTATAAGTATGGTTGACCATCTTTTCTGTCCACCTGAGACTATCACAACATTGTTACTTGGCTTTAAAATAAATTTTTTGTAAGAATATTCTTATTAAAAACACTATGTGTTATGAAGATATGGGATATTTTAGAGGGTGGTTAAACTTTGTATTGAATAACACTGAATTATCTGAGGTGCCAAAAAAAGGAAAAGAAAATCTCTAGTGTGTCATTACATTCTTCATGTGGAGATAGTAAAAGGATTGGACTAAAATATTTCAGAAGAAATATTTTACAGAGTATTTCATACAGAAATACTTCCTGAATGTAATGAAACAGATCTGAAGGGAGCAAAATCTACACACTTCCTTTTGACCCTAATATGTGACATTTGTATCTCTAGGCTTTGTATTATTATTTCTAGATAAACGTCAGAGCACAGTTCCTAGCTGCCGACCCGCTCTGGTCTAATGTCTGCTGTATACTGGGTTGTATTAAACGAATGGAGGAGTCCCCAGGTGGTTAGGATGCCATGCTTACACTGCTGTGGGCCTGGGTTTGATCCCTGGTTGGGCAACTATGCAGAAAATGAATACTGTGGCCTTACCCCTTCCTTTGCCAGAGTCCCCCTAAGTGGTACTGCCTGAGTGCAGAATGACTCTGCTACTGTGGGAGCGGCTGCCTTATCAAACTCCAGTGTCCTAAGTGTGTCCTGCAGCCTCTCTCGCCCCTAAAGAATTACTTCCATCCTATTTTTGTTATTGTTGTTGTCTTAAATAATAGTCTTGATTTTTACACAAAGCACTGCAAAATGAGGCAGCTCCCCAAGGGTGACTTGGAGCTAGAAATTCCATCCTGAGTGTGAAAGTGTTAGTCGCTCAGTCGTGTCCGACTCTTTGCAACCCCATGGACTGTAGCCCGCCACTCTCCTCTCCCTGGGGTTCTCCAGGCAAGAACACTGGAGTGGGTTGCCGTTTCCTTCTCCATGTTTCCACTCTATTTTTAATTCTCTGGGAATGATGCGTTCAATTTGAAGTTTATAGTATCTTGTTTGTACTTGGAAAATAAAGTTAGAATTAAATATAGATTGGAGTTTCATTTAGAAGTATTAAAATGCTTTGTGTCTTGTGTATTTTTCAGGCAATTACACTCTCAGAGTTGACTGCACACCTCTTCTTCATCAATTGGTATATAAACTGACAAAAGAGGTATGTGGGAGATCTGTCTTAATTTTTTCTGAGGGACAGTAAATAACTCTTGTTTTCTAAATTAGTGATCCTTAGAGTGGAGAAAGGAGTGGAGAGTATATCTTTGTGATTGCATGTTTCCTGTGGGTAATAAAAAATGTTTATGTGTGTATCCCTATGTAAGTTCTTACAGTTCCCAACTAGAAATCTGAGGTCCTGTAGTTTATTAAAACCCATTAAATTCCAACATTGCTTAGACACAGACTTTCTGAAATTAACTGCTCCTTTTCACCCCACCTGCCCTGCAAAACCAGGACTCATTGACAGTTCCAAGCTCAGCTCTTTAATGCCTGTCTGCCTTCTTGCCTGGAGAACCCCAGGGACGGGGGAGCCTGGAGGGCTGCTGTCCATGGGGTCACACGGTCGGACACGACTGAAGCGACTGAGCAGCAGCAGCAGCAGCTGTTCTAGGGCCTCAGTGTAGATCGTCGTGGACAACCTGCCAAGTGCATGGCCAGATCACGAACAAGTACAAATTATAAATGAACAGGAGTTTGGGCTGGGAGTGTTTTCCCTGCCATTTGCAAAAGCATATTTTTCTAAAAAGAATATAATACACAAATGTTCATGTAGATACAGGTAGAAGTTGATGTTAAGTAACATGTGGTTCAATATTGGCAAAAATTTAATTGTTCTGCCTCTTTTCTTAATATTTGACTTATCTTTTCAGATTTCCAGCCCCGATGATGGTTTTGAGAGTAAATCTCTTTATGAAAGCTGGTTAGAAAAGGACCCTTCATCAAAAAATAAAACTTTGCCTAGGTAAATTATTTGTATGTACACTTCCTACCACAGGATCAGTTGAGTGCCCCTTTATTCCTTGTTTCTCCAGACATGCAATTCTCAGATGTCCCAGGTTGCCAAATTTGAGAATATTTTTGCAAATATTTAGTAAAAGATCATTAGGTATTACTTTGCCTTCTTGTATACAGTTACGTTCAGATATGTATTAAATAAGGGCTTCCCAGATAGTACACCCTGCCAACGCAGAAACACGCAAGAGATGCACGTTTGATCTCTGAGTTGGGAAGATCCCCTAGAGGAGGAAACAGCAACCCACTCCAGTATTCTTGCTTGGAAAATTCCATGGACAGAAGAATCTGGCGAGCTACAGTCCACAGGGTCACAAAGAGTCAGATACGGCTGAGCACATGAATTATACGTATTAAATATAACTTCAAAAGGTAATGACGAAGTAAAAATGATGGATGATTTCTTTCTAAATTTATTAAGGTGCATTATCAGCAACCACCAAGTTATGTCTTTACCTGTAGTTAGTTTAGAATTTTTGTAAGAATCAATTTTTACTTCTCATTTTTACAACAGCGGTCTTGCACTTATTTTGTATTTGTATTTGTTTTCAACTGCTATGCTTTTCCTAAAACCAGCTGTTGGTAACAATTTATAGCAAATAAGCCTTGTGAGAGTTGGAATGTATCTTCATTATGTTTTATTTGCTTATTCAGAAATAAGAAAAACACTAGAATAAAAGATTAAAAAACATCCCAAGGTCTCAATCTCAAAAACATGTCTAATAGGTTGGAAGTATATAGTTAGGTTCTTAATGTGTACATAATTTTATATTCTGTTTTACTGACATCATTTTGAGTGAAAATCTTCTATGTCATTACATTATGTGCAAATATATATGCATGTATATAATGGCTTCTTAATTATATGCAAAGAAATATAATTAGTTTTATTTTTGAAATATACTAGGGCACATCTAGAGTCTTCATGATCTTAAATGTAGACTTTCTCATGGCAGTTTTCATGCTAGACTTAAGTTCTCTGAGAGGAGAGATCATATCTTATTATTTGTTTTCCCCTCAAAAAATACCAGAAATGCTGAGGCCATAGTTACCAGGTCACCAAATTTGGTGTCACTGCCCAACTCTGGTTGTAGTCAGTGCAGATTTATAGGTTTACCATAGGTATAAACAGATGTAATAGGAAAGTTCCGTTTTTTCCACATTTTAATCAACTTTATTTTCTAAAGTTTAAAAATAAACTTTAAAATAAATTAAAGTCTATTTGTTATTATTTTAAATAATAAAAGTTTTCATTGTTTAAAATCAACATGTCATTGGGATGTTGTTGTTATTTAGCTGCTAAGTTTTGTCCAACTCTTTGCAACTCCATGGACTAGCCTGCCAGGCGCCTCTGTCCATGAGATTTTCCAGGCAACAATACTGGTTGTGGGTTGCCATTTCCCTTCTGCAGGGGATCTTCATAGGAAAGTTTTCTTGAGGGTGGTACACCTTTTTTAATTTTTATAAAGGTACCGTACAGTTCCTTGCAGTTGTTGGGACAGGATTCATTGTCCCATCCCTTTATATGATCTATTTTTGCATTTATTTCTTCATGTGTATGTGTTATATTTTACATTTAGAGTCAGCAAGCTGGGATCGGGAAGTGATTTTGAAGCTTATTTTCAGAGGCTTGGGATTGCTTCGGGAAGAGTCCGTTACACTAAGAATAGGGTAAGCATTTTCTTTACTTTGGATACATAGCACTTAATCCACATTCTTTTTGTGAGGAATTCTGTCATTTAGTGGTTGGGCACTGGGCACTGAATGGACATGTGCCCTGGGAAGAATGCCAGGGATAGAGCTAGACTGCAGGTCCCACTGTAGATAGACTGAGAAATAATCTGTGTTATTTGTGAATGTTCACTGCCAGGGTTATTCACTGAAGTGGTAGCTGACAGAGTAATGCCAGGTGCTTAGCTGGTTATCACTGCCAAGAGGTTTGCATCCTTCTTCTGATACGGGTGTTGTTGGAAAATGTAACTCTTCTTTTCTGATCTGCCCCACTGCTTCTCAAGCACATTGATGGTATGCAAGTATATGGATTATGCAAACCTATACCATTTTTGTCTGTGTTACAAGTTATGTCATAAATCATACTGAAGATTCCATCAGTACACTTGGGTTTGTCAAAGATTTTACTAATTTTCCAATGAGTGCAATACACCAACATTGTGCTTGTCTAGAATACATATCCTTTGCAATTTGACTATCCAGAATACAATTAAGAACAGGGAAGTAAGCAAAAACAGCTGCAGAATAACCCAAAATGAGTGCATAAATTGGTATACTGATACTCATTACACTTCATTCATAAGAGAAGTACTTTTGGGAATGCCCTCAATCAGACCCCATGCTTCCCCTGCAGGGGGCACAGGTTAGGTCCTTGGTCGGGGAATAAAGATCCCACATGCCATGTGGCATGGCCAAAATTTTTCTTTTAAAACTCAAAAGACAAAAACTCACCACACTGTACACTTAACGCTGATGAATATTATTAAATTACACTTCATTAAAGCTGCCTTTAAAAGAAGAAGAGAGGCGCTTCACCCTCTTTCAAAGCCTGTTCACTTTTATACTCTGTCATCATTCTGAACAAAGTGATTTAGTTTCTAAAACAACCAGAATGTTAGGTAAATAGAAGGAAATAGATATAGGGATTCCTTTCAGTGATATTAAAAGCAATAAGAATGATAGGTTTATATCAAAGAAGCAGATAGGTAAACTAATGTTAAGATAAGCAGGTCCAAGTAATCAAAAATATTTACATGGAGTACCACCCTGTAACAATTTGTTCATAATGATAATACTTAATTTTGTAACAAAGATTAGGTGGCATGTGGATATACACTGCTTGGGAATGCAGGCAAAGGGCTTAAATATACAGCTGATCTTTAAACAGCTCAGGAGACAGGGGTGTTAACCCCTGGAGAAGCTGAAAATCATGTGTAACTTTACATTTGGGGTCCTGTGGTACTGTAGTACGTATTTATTGAAAAAAAAATCTGTGTATAAGTGAACCCTTGCAGTTCAAACCGATGTTGTTAAAGCGTCAACTGAATAATCCTCCAGTTATTATCAATACTGAGCTGCACAGTACCTTTCATCCCCGATCAGTTGATAGGTAATTGCTAACTGTGCTGATATTCAGTTTGAGTATGTGCTCCTTAAGTGTCAGCAAAGCAATGAGGAAAATTTTCAAGAAGCAGTATTTTGAATGAAGATTATATGAATTATTAAGTGAATAATGGTAAAATTTTAAGTTGGTCAACATTTCATGGTGAAGTCTTAGTGAATTAGCCTTAACTTTTCCCTTCATTGTGATGAAACTCAGCATACCATATGGTTATATTTTTTAATGGAAGCATTTTATAATTCCATAAAATATTATAATTTGAATATTTAATATTTTTCTATACTTGATCCCTCCCTGCCTTTTTTTTTCTTCCAGAAAACAGATACTTACAGCAGCTATCCAATATACCATACAGTTTATGAGACATTTGAATTGGTAGAGAAGTTTTATGACCCCACGTTTAAAAAACAGCTTGCTGTGGCTCAGCTACGAGGAGCATTGGTTTATGAGCTTGCAGACTCTAAAATCATTCCTTTCAATATTGAAGACTATGCAAAAGCTTTGGAAAACTATGCAAGAAGTATCTATAATTTATCCAGGAAACATGAGCAAGCATGTAGAGACCATGGAGTATCATTTGGTAAGAAATGGTTGGGCAGATATCTTATAGTCATCAAGTTAGAGCTTTAAGATATCCTCTCCTGTAATCATCAGTGTATACAGCTTCATCCTAGAATTTATCCCTGCTTCATTTCATCATCTTAACCTCTAGACAAAGAGCTTTAAACAGTGCCATTTAGTCTGATATGTGTAAGATGAATCCATTGTGCTAAGTTTGTGCTGCAAACACTGGGTTGATAAATATTTTCCCTATATTGCTGCCTTTAAAAATGTTTTTATTGTTATAAGAACAATATTATTATAGTGTAACAATATTACAGAAAGATGGGGAAGTAGAGAAAGCCACAAATTCCGCTACATATATATATTATAATTACTACCATTATTATTACAGCGATTACCTATTAGCATTTTCCTACATGGAGGATTTTTTTACATAGTTTTCCACATTCTTTCCTTTTCTATCTTGCCTTTTTGTGGTTGCTCTTTCACACCAAGTCTCTCTTGTGAAGCAGTGATGAAATTTATTCTAGCACATGTAGTATAGGAGTATTAAGCCTTGTGTCTTGAAGCAGTTTCCTGGCTCAGATCCTGGCTCTAATATTTAGTCACTGTCAGACCTTGGGAAAGTTACTTAACACCCTCTACTGTCCATTTTATTGTGAATAAAATAGTAGAATATGTTTCCAAGATTGTTGTGGGGATTCAGCTGGTTGGTACATAGAAACAGTGGTGACTGACACTTAGTTCTCATAATGTTAGCTATTGCTGCTGTTTTATTGTAACCATTCTCCTTTACTATTCTGGGAGTACATATTCTTTGTATATATCAAAGTTAACAAATACTTGCTGAGTGTCTACTGTGTACCAAGTGCTCTGTTATTTCCTGGACGATAGAAAGAAGTTTAAGAAACAGTCATTGTCCTCACTAAGAGAAAGACCCAGGGGAGACCAAACGCAGGAAATAAACTCTTAGAGGGGTTCACGGAGAGTACAATAAGGGCCCTGAAAGTGAGTACTGGGCGGTCAGTAATGGCTTCTGAATATGATTACACAGCAATTAGTAATCTTCAGAAAGAGGGTTAGCAGCAATACTGAGATCTAGAAATTGAAGCAAAGAAAAACGTAGAAAATGGTGCTTACATCATTATGATTGTTTAGTCACTGCAGTGATGGGGAAAGTGAAGAGAGATGGTATGAAGAAATAAGCAGAGCCTACAGCAGGATGGGTGTTCGGAGCCCTGTGGCTGTCCAGCATCTATTTGTCTTCATAAATGCCCTGATTTCTTTCTGATGAATTAGCCTTTACTAATTTTTATCATGTTGGGTCCAGCTGAGAGACAGATTAAATAGTTGCAGCAGGAGGACTGTGTACACATCCTTCCTCCGTCCGAGGGCCCTAGGCTGATCTGTAAATGCTTTTCTCCCCCTTATTTTTAAGCTCTTTATCTCCACTGGTGCCTCTCCATTAACACTGAATATTCTCATATCTTTTCTATCTTAAAAACATTCTTCTGTGCCCTCCTTCCTTCACAGTTAAAATCCTTCGTTTAAGGTCAGGCAACAGTCCCTGAGAAACATTTTAATGAAGGAATGATGAATGCAATGATTCATAGATGAATATGCAGTTCTCTACATCCTGCTTATCAACTCATTGCATCATGTTCCTAAGACTCAACTAAAACTGCTCTTTCCAAAGGTTTCATTTACTTATGCCACTAAATCCTAGGGACACATTTTGACTTTTGTCTATTGATATTTTGACTTTTGTGTTTCATTTGAAATTTAAAGTTTCTGCAACACTGTTTTCCCTTAGCTTTCATAATATCTACTATTAGATTGTTTGATTTGTACATGATGTTAAAAGCAGCAACAATAATTGAAGGCCAAAAAAAGACCTTATTTCTTCTATTGAATGTACTTATACTGAATGCATTACTTTCTAGCTTTGTAGTCTCACAGAGTTCCCATGTTTGGAGCTGTAATGCTTTATCTATAAAGTGAATATTGAATCCCCTGCATTATAGGATTAATGCAAAAAGCAAATCAATAATGTATGGTAGTGTCCAGTTAGAAAAGATGGAAATGATGAACAGGTTTTTATTAAAAATATGATACACTTTCCTAATCTCTTTTCTTAGAAATTTTTGAACTAAAGATTGACCAGACCAAACTGGATCCCAGTTCTCAGAGTATAAATGTATCAGCTTGTCTGTCACAGGTTGCCTTAAATAAGATCTTGAATGTACTACTTAAAAACTAAAAATGACATTGTTTTATTCTGTGATAATTATAGGAATGAAACTCATTTATAGTGTCTGGCATACAGTTGGCCCAATAAGTACTGAAAGAATAAATAAATGAATGCTGAGCTTCTGATAAATTAAGAGGAGTTTTTATGTCTTAGACTCTTGAAATCTGTTATTTCCTTAAGAACCAATTTTGCCATTTTTAATTTTATACATTATTTCTTTGTTACAAGATTTCCTAATACATTCCAAGGGTCTGCAAGAAGACTCAGTAGAAAAATAGTTCCAATACCTATTGAGTCATAGCAAGCTAGCCTGAGGACGGCAGGAAAGTAAACTTTGAAATATGAAGCGCTTGTGCTTAATAATTCTGCCTCTTTTCTTCTATTTTTTAAAAAGAGTCCTTATTTTCTGCTGTGAAAAACTTCTCAGAAGCTGCTTCAGATTTCCACAGAAGACTGTCACAAGTTGATCTGAATAAGTAAGTTTCAAATGTAAAGCTATCTACTGTTTTTAAAAGCAGTGTGGTTAGTGGAATGAACTGTGTGCTCTCACAGAAGCATTCAGTTCAGAATCATTGCTACTCAAATTATGGTCTTCCAACGGGCAGCATCAGCATCACCCGGGAGCTTGTTAGAAAGGCAGAATATCAGACCTCGTGCCAGACCCACTGAGTTAGAATTCTGCAGTAGACTCTCCAGGTAGTCTGTATTCACATTGAAGTTTGAGGCGCATTGCTATTGAAAGATAAACTAAAAACTCATCCCATGGCGGGGGCTAAGGAGACATGTATTTTGAAGTTTGCATGGTAAGAACTCTGACTGCTCCTGATAATTCATAATTCTGCGGGTTTAAGTGCATTCGTAACCCATTTTACTACAGTCCCAAATAGTCCTGTGAACAGTCTAGAAATTCTTGCTTATATATTTCTTTGCATGTCCCTTAACCTCTTGCCACTTGAAAGTTGAAAAACAATTTAAGTTATACTCAAAGCATTATTTAACAAGCATAAAGGGTACCACCTCATAGTTCATATCACTTTTCTTAGTATTTTTTAAATTCATTCAAACAAGCTTTCCCACCTCCCATCCAGGCAGAACACCATGTCAGTCATTCTGAGGGGCCTTTCTCTCTCCCTGGGGTTGTAGGAAAAGCTAGGGAACTTGTGTAGCACCCTAAAAGACTAGGTGGGCAGATTCCAAGTGTGGGAGGGACTCCTTGCCCGCAAGGTACAGCTGTCTCTCTCTCTGCTTGGAGACTCCTGCAAGCTCCATTCCGTGTTGTTCAGCCTTTACTCTGCCACTCTCCTCCATGGGGGAACTGAATGACTCATCAAGAACAGCTTGGCAGTCCACACTGTCTATCTTTGCAGGGGTCCTGGCTCTCCTACAAGGAATTAAAAATGTCTTTCACTTCTTTCTGGAAAGTCTGTGGTCCTAAGAAAGAAATCAAACCATTTCCCAATCAGTCTCTTGGCCTATTATAAATAATAGAAACATGCGCTGCTGCTGTTATATTCAGCTTACCATATGAGCCTGGGTATTTAATATTCATTTTCTTAGAAGTCTATGATTTAGAAGTTTATTTTCCCCATGCCTTATCCTTATTTAATAGTTTAAAATGTGGCTTCATGGTCAGGGTTTTAATTATCTATTTTTTTTATTCTCAAAGCCCCATAGCAGTGAGAATGATGAATGACCAGCTGATGTTTCTTGAAAGAGCCTTCATTGATCCTCTTGGTTTACCAGGGAGGCCCTTCTATAGGTAAGGAGGCATCAGGTATTGCACTGAAGGACACTGAGCACGTCACTCTGACCCAAACCAGCACACCCGCGGTCTGCTTTAAACTACTGTCCGATGAGTGGAAAGTGGATGTATACACTGAAGGAAACACGGGTGAGGTTATGCAGGTGGCGCTGTGATGAGGAACCCGCCTGCTGATGCAGCTAGACGTAGGAGACGGGAGTTTGATCCCCAGGTCGGGAAGATCCCCTGGAGGAGGGCATGGCAGCCCACTCCAGTGTTCTTGCCTGGAGAATCCCATGGATGGAGGAGCCTGGCGGGCTACAGTCTATAGCATCGCAAAGAGTTGGATGCATCTGAAGTGACTTAGTATGCAGGCAAAACAGTATACTTTTTTTTTTTAGTTTATCTGGCCGGGCCGGGTCTCAGTTCCGTCATTTAGGCCCTTTCTCTGTACCACACAGGCTCAGGAGCACATGGGCACTGTACTTGGGGTGTGAAGGCTTCATTGCTCCACAATATGTGGGATCTTAGTTCCCCCACCAGGGACTGAACTTCTTTCCCCTTCATTGCAAGGCTAATTCTTAACCACTGGGCCACCAGGGAAGTCCCATAACAGTATAATCTGTAATATCATAAAAATTAATTTCATATCCTATATTGCTTTGCTACAGATATAAATGGCAAGTGATAGTTGAAAAAGACTCTTTGTGACAAAATCTAAAAAACAGAATCTTAAAGGGGAGCTTAGAGCTCACGTGGTTCAGCTTTCGACATGAATCTTTTCTGTAGGATCTCATGAAAGTGGTTATCCAGCCGCTGTTTGAATCTTCCAGTGATGGGAGACTTTCTACCACATGAGGAAGTTCATTCAATTACAAGGAAGAGCTACTTAATAGAAAGTTTTCATCATAAAGATATATTTCCCTGTAATTTTCCCCCTCTGACCTTGTACTGCTCTCCAAGTCAAGTGGAATAGTCTCGATCTATTTCCATATAGCGTTTAGGTTTTCAGAAGAGGGATGCCATAGTTTCCTGTAAAGAATTGTACTTATTTCTCAGTGTCTTGGCTGCTTTTGGATAGTCTCGAGTTTTTCAAAGTACCTTTTAAGCTGTGGTTCCTTGGTAAAAATTAGAAAGGCCCTAGAGTCAGAAACCTGTGTTCTAGCTCACTTGGCACATGTGTGATTTACAGCAGGTCATATCTAGGGCTTGCTCCTCTGAATTAAGAGGGTCACGACAAGCTATTTTACAAGGCTGCTTATAGTCAAGGGACACAAACAAAAGATAGAACCCATCTCTGCCATATACCAGTGTCACCTGGGCAAATTACTTCTCCAAGACTCAGATTCCTCAGCGGTAGATGGAGATGACTGTGCTTATACCCCCATAGGTTTATAGATTTAAGGTTTGCAGAAGATTTAGCTCAGAGAGGGATGCACTGAGTAAATAGTTGCTGTTTTTAGTATGTGTGTTGTCAAAGCGAGCGCAATAGTTGCTATTTTTATAAAACCTTACATATTGTGAAGATAAATATTTATTGATGCAAATAAAATAGCATTCATCAGTTAAGTATTTACATAAACCAAAGATTGGAAGCCAATTTATAGATTAACTTTTTTTGCCTATGAGTCCATCTTTATATTTTTTAATGTATATGATTTATAAGCAGAATATCTCATTTTCAAATTCAGACTCTATGGAGTTACATAGAATAAAAAGGAGCAGTGCTAACACCCAGATGTTTCTGTTATTCCCTTCAGGGAAAATCAGAGGTGAGAGTTTGGTGTTAAATTTTGAATGCAGTTATGTACAGGTTTGGTTATTTGCTTATTCATTTGTATTTACATAAATGAGACCATATATCACTTTGCAACTGCCTTTTTGGTTAACAATTTATCTAAGAGGTTTTTCTATGTCAGTATGTATACTTTTAGCTCTTCTCTTCTGTTTCATTGTTTTCCATTATATGGCTTGCATGTGTAATTTTTTAGTCCTTATTGAGTTTTTAATTAATTTGTTTTTCCCAACAAATCCCCCAATTATTTACTATTAGAAAAGTACTGCTAGAAAATGTCCCCAAAACTTACTTGAACATTTAATATCTCTATAATCAGTACCTGGGATTTCATGGTCAAAAGGTAAACACATTTTAAATTTGATTAAGTAACTGACAAACTGTCCTCCAATTTAAAAAATATATTGGGAACTGTTCATTGAACACGAAGGCTGTATTCTAAAGTGAGGGAGAGGCAGTTCAAGACAGCGGGGTAAGGAGATGCAGACCTCACCGCTCCCAGACACAGAATCGACAGCTAGAGATGGAATGGTTTCCTCTGCGGAAAAAAAAACACAAAACCCCTGAAAACTCACTGAGCAAGTCCTTCACATCAGGCGAAGGAGAAGAAGGCCGTGTGGGTGTGAAAAGGGTAGAGGAGGCTACTGCCCAGTCTCACCGCAAATCCCACTCCATCGTGTGGTTGCGGCAACCGACCGTCAGGAGGGAGCTCACGGGCCCGGAGCTTCCCTCTGGGGAGCAAAGGGTTTGTCCCCAAATGAGCCACCTCACCTCACCTGGGGTGAGCCTCCCCGATATCTGGCTTTGAGAACCAGTGAGGCTGCATCCATGAGACCACAGGGATGCACAGAAGCTTGAAATGGCTCAGGCTGGAAGAACTCCGCTAGATTCACCTGCCACTGGCCCCAGCACAGAAGTAGCCCTTGAGTATCCCCCAGATTCTGTGTGAAGAGGTTCATTTGTTGATCTTAAAGCACTGGCTTGAGGGGCAGGGACTGGTTAGGACCCTCTCTGGGGTGGAGGCTGGTGGGTACTCTGCTCTTCCTCTGCCTTGCTGAGGCTGGTGGGTACCATCTTTCCCCCCTTTTCCCCAAAGGCGATGATCTTCTTGCAGTCCCTCTGCTGAGCTCCAGAGCACCAGTCTCTCCAGAGGGAAGCTTTTCTCTGCATGGGTACTCTGGCTTTTGCATCTGGTGTCCTGGTTTTTCCAGCTGTCTCCAGCAGACACTCCTTGATTGCTTGGCTCGAGGTTGGGAGGGGGAGCGGGGCTTGCATTCCTGGATTCCATGAGGCTGTAACAATTGGAGAGACAGTTCTTGCCAGAGAGCAGACTGAAACACACCCCGGGTCTTTCTAAGGAAGAGGCTCCTTTCCCTGGCCAAGAGCTTCAGCCTGAAAGGCAGGGTTTCGCTCCAGAAGTCTGCAGGGCTGCCCTCGGGTAATGAAGGCTGGTGGAAGCGCTCTCTGCTCCTCCTCTGCCGCACTCCAGCTTGACCCTCTCTCAGAAGGGAGCTTATACCCTTTTCTGGCCCTCCGTTTTTTGAAGCTGCTACTGGGGACGCCTCTACATTTTCTGACTTTGGTGACCAGAGGGAAGTATGCTTGCAGCTCTCAAGGGGTAGATAGGAAAAGAGAGGCAGCAGACCCAGGGGCTGTCTTCTGGGGAAGGAGGCCCATAGTCCTGTAAGCACAGCTCCGTGTAGAGGGGCAGGATTCTGAGTCCACCCATGTAAGTGCTGGCTGTAAAGCAGAGGCCTAGGAGGGCAGTGCTGTCTTCACGCGCTCTCTCTGCCATGGTCCAGGAAGCCAGCATCTCTCAGGGGAGTTCTTAGTGATGTCTGGTGCCTCAGCTTCTGTGGCCACTGCCCGAGGGGTGCCCTGATGCCCTGCTCTGGTGGCCAGACAGGATTGCTTTCCTCGGTCCCACAGGGTTATGATGATCTGAGAGTCAGTGCTTGGGAGGCTGCCACCTGCAGTCACTGCACAGATGGCAGACTGAAACACAGCCCATCTTTCTGTAGAAGAGGCCTGTGGGCTTGTCCTGGAGCTTCATCCCAAGGCACGGGTTTTGGGCTTCCCAGGGGGCGCTGGCATTAAAGAACCTGCCTGCCAGTGCAGGAGATTCAAGAGATGTGGGATCGGTCTCTGGGTCAGGAAGATCCCCTGGAGGAGGGCACGGTAACCCAGTCCAGGATTCTTGCCTGGAGAATTCCATGGACAGAGGGGCCTGGCAGGCTACAGTCCATAGTGTCGCGAAGAGTTGGACACGACTGAAGTGACTTGACAGACACGCACCAAATAGAAGGCGTGAAGTTAAAGAATACGTTCATGGAACTGAGAAATGCACCGGACGGGTTCTCTATCAGACTAGACAAAGCAGAAGAATCAGTGACTTGGAACAGGCAGTGGGACTCACAGAGCAACTGAAAGTTAGAAGGATTTTTTAAAAGTGATAACAGTTGAGGGATGTCTGGGACAACATTAAGGGAAGCAATGTGTGTCTTATAGAGGTTCCAGAAAGAAGGAGAGAAGGAACTGAAAACTTCCCTAACCTGGGGAAGGAAACAGACATCCAGATCCAGGAAACCCAGAGAATTTGAATAAGATGAACTCAAAAGATACCCATCCTAAGACAAACTATAATTAAAATTCCAGAAAGGGTATTAACAGAAACAGTGAAACTCCCCTGGTGGCCCCTGGTTAAAACGTCATGCTCCCTCTACGGGGGCATGTGTTCGATCACTCATCAGGGAACTTAGATTCCGCATGCCATGGCAAGGCTGATTTTTTTTTAAAAAGTCTCAACAAACTGGATACAGACACAGTGTATCGCAATACAACAAAGCCCATATATGGCAGAACCACAGCTGCCTTTATGCTCAATGGTGAGAACCCCAAAACATTTTCTTTAAGATCAGGAACAAGGCAAGCATGCCCACTCTCACCATTTTTATTCAATGCAGTATTGGAAGTCCTGGCCATAGCAGTTTGGAAAAATAAACAAAGACATCCAAATCAGGAAGAAGTAACTGTCACAATTGCAGAAGAAAATCCTAATGATGGGCTGGCCAAGAAGTTCACTCAGGTTTTTCTGAAAGGTCTATGGAAAAACTCAGATGTACCTTTTGGCCAACCCAATATTAGAATAAGTGAAATCTGTAAAGTTACAGGACACAGAATCCATGTGCAGGAACCTATGGTGTTTCTATACACTGGTGATCAGAAGAAAAATTAAGGAAACGCCTCATTTACAATTTTGTCAGGTTTTCTTGATTCCTGAATCAATAATATTGCACAATACTCTCCCTCTGCAGTTCTCAGAAGATGGCATATGTACTAAAGAATACCTGTGACCTGTATCTCTAGTATCTCAGCTTATTTATAGGTCAGACTATTCCTGTTTATAAACAGTTCAGCACGTATACTTGTTTCATTAAGAACGATGCACTTAAGGCCATACTAAAATTCAAAAGCCAAAGCAATAAATCCTGAGATACTCTGGGGAATCTAAATGATGACATTATAAATGTCTTGATCATTAATGCCGACAGAGAGTTCCATACTTTGTCCTACAGTAGCTTTACATTCTGAAGCAGTCTAGGGTTTGACTGTTAGGCCTAATTCCTTTTTTTTTTTTTAAAGAAGGGGTCCAAGGCACTCCCCTGGGCCCCCGCAGCTGCCTCTGGTTTACTTTGTCTGCGCTGGGTCGTCACTGCTGCGAGCAGTCTTTCTCTGGTTGTGGCGGGGCGGGGGGCACTCTCTGCTGTGGTGGTTGCCTGCTCATTGTGGTGGCTTCTCTCGTGGAGCGTGGCCTCTGGGCTGTGCGAGCTCAGGAGTGAGTGTGGGCTCAGGAGTTGTGGCATGCGGGCTTGGCTGTCCCACAGCATGTGGGGTCTTCCTGGATCAGGGCTTGAACCCATGTGTCCTGCGTGGACAGATGGATTTCCTTAATTACCGGACCACCAGGGAAGTTCAGGCCTAATTCCTGACCAAGAGTGATTAATCCAATGTGTCCCTTTCTGGAAGGTAGAATTCATGAGTGGGGAGAGAAGTGGCTTGATCTCCTGAGCTACTTATGAGATGAACTAGGAAATCAGCTGCGGACTTTGCTTCTAGATTGGAAATTAAGTGTGTCTTTATGGGCAACCCATATATAGCTGCTTTACCTTTGTGGAATGGGCTTTGTTATCCTTACTAATTATGATATTTTTGAAATACAAGATACCTTGCTTGTTGCTTTTTAATTCTGAAGAATATTGGGAATAACTGTCATTCTTGTTGAATCTTTAGAAAAGTCAACACAAATGTAATTATCTTTTAATCTCTTATTAAAGAATACTCATAAATTATCCATGCTTTATGGATGTCTGTGGATGTCTAGGCAGTCAGATAACTAATGCCTGTAACTTAAAGGAAAATATCTGTTTATTTCCAGCTGCTTGGGTTGATAACATGATATGATTCGCTAGACGCATCTTATCAACTCCTTTCTTTGCTTAAAATTATATCATTGCCTAAGTGTCTCAAACCAACAACATAAGGTTTTACTTTGGAGTAACTAAAGTAGATATCAGGAGGAGATACAATATTTCATTATAAATGCAGAGACACCACAAAAGAGAAAGGAAGAGCATGTGAAATGTAATGTATGAATGCTCTTTAGCTCATCCTGTCTTGTGTTTTTTCTACTAGGCACGTCATCTTTGCTCCAAGCAGCCACAACAAATATGCTGGTGAATCATTTCCTGGCATCTTTGATGCTATGTTTGATATTGAAAATAAAGCAGATTCTCGTTCAGCCTGGAAAGAAGTGAAGAAACACATTTCTATTGCAGCCTTTACAATTCAAGCAGCGGCAGGGACTCTGAAAGAATTCTTATAGTCATGTCTCAGGTAACTGGCTGCCATTAAAAGTCTGAAGGTAAAATCCATCTTTCTGATAATACATGAAGCCAGAGTATGCTAAAATTTTGCTTTTCATGTCATGTTTTGACTTTAGACCTCCAGCTTGTTCATCTGCAAAGAGATTTTTGGCTCTGAAAATGTAAAACTTCATCGTCAAAGTGCTAATCCAATAAAGTAAACCAAAGAACTTCGTCATTTCTAGTAGAATGGAGTAAGAAATAGCAACCTACTCCAGTATTCATGCCTGGAAAGTACCATGGACAGGGAAGCCTGGCTGGCTATAGTCCAAGGA
The DNA here is from genome assembly GCA_007570785.1 of Antilocapra americana. Lineage (NCBI taxonomy): Eukaryota > Metazoa > Chordata > Mammalia > Artiodactyla > Antilocapridae > Antilocapra > Antilocapra americana. The sequence continues at coordinate 105,707 of ML663027.1, forward strand.
CATGACTGAGCACAGACATGCATGCATATGGAGAAAGAGATAAAGTAAATGTAAATTCCCCAAAATAAAATATGGCAAGGAACTTAAACTCTTCAGACATTGTTGGCTAGAATGTAAAACAGTACAACCACTTTAGAAAACAGTCTGGCACTTTTTTATAAGTTTAAATATATACTTATAGCACAAATTCTACTTCTAGGTATTTACTAAGGAAAAGTAAAAACATGATCACCAAGACTCTTGGCATGTTCATTGCAGCTTAATGTGTAAATAACTGTAAGGAAAGATTGAAGGCAGGAGGAGAAGGGGACCACAGAAGATGAGATGGCTGAATGGAATCACCGACTCGATGGACCTGAGTCTCAATAAACTCCGGGAGTTGGTGATGGACAGGGGGGCCTGGCGTCCTGCAGTCCATGGGGTCACAAAGAGTCGGGCACGACTGAGCAACTGAACTGAACTGAATGTAAATGTCCATCAACAGATGAGTGAACAAACTGTTGAATGGACTATGACTCAGCAATAGAATGAAAGAATTGTCAGTCCATGTAACATTATTGGCAGACATTGTGAAGGGCAAGAAGCCAGATGCAAAAGAATGCTTAGTATGAGATTCTACTTAATACACGAAGAAGCAAAACTAATCTATGGTATTAGAAATTAGATCAGTGATTGTATGGGTCACTAAGGTCAGGGAGGTTTGTGGCACAGAGGGAAATTTCTGGCATTATGTGAGTTTTCTCTGTCATGATCTGGATGATGTTTACACAGGTATACACATTTGTCAAACCTCATCAAATTGTACACTTAAAATGTATCACAATAATACCTTAATAAATGTTATTTCCAAGAAAAAACATCTGGCAAGGAAATTGGATTCCATCTTCTCTCATAATTTTTAGTCTAGAAAAAAGTCAGTTATTGAAGAAAACATTAGAATTCTACCTTTCTCTCTTCATTAGCAGATCTAATAAATATCTCAAAATTTAGCAGAATACATCAATTTTTTTCCTAAAAGCAAAGTGACTGTATTGTCTTCTAGCTTGCTTTGTCTGTATCTTAACATTTAAAAATAAAATTATATAAATATACATGTAATACTGATATATATGTATATACACATATATAAATATATATATTTTTAAGCTTTAAAAATCCTTCTGTGAATGGACAATTTGGCTAAATTTACACCCTCCCTGCCTTCCTCCTGCTGCCTCACCTTCTCCTGTGAAACCATCATGGAGTACAAATGGTAAAGAAAAGTCTAATAGCTATACTTTTGATAGCTTCAACCCTACTGAATAATATGTCTGAAGGTGAAAATAGTTGACCCTTGAAGAACATGAGGGTTAGCGGTGCTGACTGTGCAACTGGAAATCCATGTGCAACCTGCTAGTTGGTCACTCCATATCCTTGCTTCTGCATGCATGCATTCAACCAACTTCATGCATTCATGGAGGACTGTAGTATGTATTTAGTGAAAAAAAATCAGGTAAACAGACCTACGCAGTTGAAACTTGTGTTGTCTACAGGTTCCCTGTAATTGCCACAAATCTTCATACTCAGTCCTGTTGAACAGAATCATACCAGTTCGTACAAACTTTCATGAAGAGCCTAATGATTCAGAATTGTGGGTAATCTAAGATGAAAGCTTCCTAAAGCTTGGTTGTTCAATTATTTTGCCAAAAAAAGAATCAAAACTAGATGATATTAGACCTTTGTAAAAATTGTTTCAGCAAATCTAGGGATTTAATTTTCTACTGTACTATGTTACCTTAGCACAAAAGTTATTTTAGGACACAGGAGTAATTGTATTTTAATTTTTGACTTAAAGCACTGGATTGTAGGGACAATATTTGGTTATGACCCACAAGTCACTCTTTTCTACTGTCCCAGGTGAGTAAATCTCTATGTATTTGGGGGCATCAGTTTCTTCAAGAGTGAGGATTGTTAAGGTTCCATCCAACTTCTATTACATCATTCTAAAGGGGACAGCATACAAAAGTTTATAAATCTTTTATGTTCTTCCTACTGGCAGCTTTCTAGAAGGAAGACCTGTATTGCTGAAGCATCACATGTGAGTTTAGAGAAAAATAGTAAGCTTTGCAACTTAATGTTTACTAAAGTGGTAAGTAAACACTTACCACTTATTTTGTTTCTATCATCTTTAATCAACAATTGATTATTCCAACAGAACAATGATTATTTGCATGCAAAGTAATAAACTAAGGACATTAGATAGTGAATGTGTACAACCACATGTTCAACACGCAAAATGTTCATTTGAACTACTTTTTAAAAGTCTTTTTTTTTCCTGTAGGATGATTTTATCTATGAGATGTTCATACTTGCAAAAATACATAGAAAAAATTTAGAGTAGTCCCAAAACATAAAAAAGGGGGCAGACTGATCAAATCACCATGGAAAAATCACCCTTTTACAAAGGTAGACAGAAACAGAATGAAAAAAAAGATGGCAGTAAGAAGTACTTACATAACAGTAATCACTCTAAATAGAAGTAAATTTAGTTCTCTAGTCAAAGGCACAGAGTGGCTGGTGGATTAAAAAGACCTAACTTTTTCAGCTTTAAAGATACACATAGGCTCAGGGTAAAGATTTGAGTGTAAGAGGATATTCCATGCAATTGAAAAGCAAAAGAAAGCAGGTATAGCCAGACAAAATAGACTTTATGCCAAAAATGATAAAAGACAAAAGGTCACTGTATAATGATAAAAAGGTCAAAACATCCAGAAAATACAGAATTCATAAATATATACACACCCCACATTGGCACAATGAAATATGTTAAGCAAATTCTAACAGATCAAAATGAAGAGATAGATAATGCAATAGTACTAGAGGCTTTCGATATCCCACTGATAAGTGACCACTGATAATCCACAAAAAATCAATAACAAATACTGGAATTTAACCATACCTATAACAAGTGACCTTAATAGACATATATAACATTTGAAACAAGAGCAGCAGAATATACATCTCAAGTGCACACGGAACATTATCTAGGATAGATCATATGATATGAAAAGAGATGAAAGCAAAACACATCTCAACAAATACTGAAATCATGACATCTGTCTTTTAGGATAGCAATGGTGTGAAACTAGAAATCAACAGTAAGAGGAAAGCTGGAAAATCTACACATACATGATAAATAAACAAGACATTCCTACTAAACAGCCAATGAGTAAGAGGGGAAAAAAAAATCTCACAACAAATGAAGATGGAAATATAACCTATCAAATCTTATGGAATGCAGGAAAAGCAGTTCTAAGAGGACAGACTAGCAAATAAGTTTATATATTAATTAAGTCTCAAGAAAAAAACAACCCTAACTTGACACCTCAAGAGTCTAGAAACAGTTAACGGGAGGAAGGAAGGAAATAATCACGATCAAAGTGGAAATACATGAAATAGAGACCAGAGGGGAAAAAATAGAATTGACAAAATTAGAGCTGACTCTTCGAAAGATAAACAAAACCAACAAAACCTTTAACCAGACTAGAAAAGAAAACTCAGAAATGAAAAGAAAGACACTACAGAAATATTAAAGGCCATATGAGGCTATTATGAACAATTATATGACCACAAGATAGCCTAGAAGAAATGGATAAAATTCTATAAACACAAACTACCAAGACTGCATCAAGGCGAAGTAGAAAATCTGAACAGACCAGTAACAAGCAAAGAGGTTAAATCAGTAATCAAAAACCTCCCAATACAACCCCAGGACTGGATGGCTTCATTAGCAAATTTTACCAAATATTCGAAAGAAAATATCAGTCCTTCTCAAAGTCTTTCAAAAAGTGAAGAGGAGGAAATACTTCCAAATTCATTTTTTGAGGCCTCTATTACCCTGATTCTAAAGCTAGATAAGAACACTTAAGGAAAACAATAGAGCAATATCCCTAAGGAGTTTAGCTACAAAAACAGTCAATAAAATCTTGGCAAACAATTCAACAAAGGGGTTACACATCATGATCAAATGGGATTTATTCCTTGTATTCAAAGATGGTTCAACATGCAAATCAATAAATGTAATATATAACATTAATAAAAGATAAAAACTACATTATTGTTTCAGTAGATACTGAAAAGCATTTGATAAAATACAACATCCTTTAATGATTAAAACTCCCTAGGCAGACTGGGTATAGAGGTACATACCTCAACATAATAAAGGCAATAGATAACAAACCCACAGTTAACAGATACTCAGTGAAGAAAAACTGAAAGCTATCCCTCTAAGATCAGGGAAACAAGGCAAGGGGGCCCGCTTTCACCATCCTTTTTCTATAAGGGGTCTCCTACACTGGCTAGAACAGATCATTCGAAAGTTTATAGGGACACATAAGAACCTGAATAGTCAGAACAATCTGAACAGAACAATAAGAACAATAAGTTCTGATAGTGTAAAATTCTTAGAAGAAAACATAGGGAGAAAACTCAACCCTGGTGTTAGCAATGATTTTTTTGGATGTGACAACAAAAGCAACAATCAATAAATAGGACTCCATCAAATTTAAAAGATTTTACACAGAAAAAAATAATAAAAATAACCAAATGAAAAGGCAACCTACAGAATGAGGGAAACTTTTTGCAACTCAATTTATGATAAGGGGTTAATATCCAAAATATGGAGAGAACTCACATAACTAAGGAACAAAAATGCAAACAATCTGACTTCAAAATGGGCAGGAGCCCATGAGAAAGCTGCACTGACATATATATACCATCATGTATAAAACAGATAGTGGGAAGTTGCTAAATGACACGGGAGCCCAGCCTAGTACTCTGTGATGACCTAGAGGGGTGGGATGGGGGGAGGGAAGGGAGATTCCGGAGGCAAGGGATATGTGTGTGTGTGTGTGTATATATATATATACTAATATTTATATAATTATAACTGATTTGTGTTATTGTAGAGCAGAAAACAACACAAATTTTTTTATCCACCAATTAAAAAATTAATAAACTTTAAAAAATAAATAAATGTGGGCTGAAGACCTACATAGACATTTCCCCAAAGACATACAGATGGCCAACAGGTACATGAAAAGATGCTCAATGTCAATAATCATCAGGGAAATGCAAATACAACTACAAAGGGGTATCATCGCGTATCTGTTAAAATGGCTATTATTAAAAAACGAGAGAGAAGTGCTGGTGAGAGTGTGGAGAGCAGGGAATCCTTGGCACACAGTACGGATGTCCCCCGAAAACTAAAGGAAGAGCTAACATGGCCCCGCAGCTCCACTTCTGGGAAGAAAATGAAACTGGTAACTTGAAAAGATATGTGTACTCCAGTAGTTATGGCCAGATTATTTACAATAGCCAAGATATGGAAAAAACTTAGTGTCCATCAATGGGTGAATAAAGAAAACATGCTATTTAATACATACATAATGGAACATTATTCAGCCACAGAAGAGGAGGGCATACTGCCATTTGTGAAAACATGGATGGCCTTGGCACGTTATGCTAACTGAGATGTCAGACAGAAAAAGACAAGTACTATATGTTATCACTTATGTTTGGAAGTTTTAAAGGTCAAACTTGCAGAAACACAATAAAATGGTAATCAACTCAACAAGGTAAGCAGTGGACAAAACTGTTGCTTAGGGCACAAATTTACGATAAATAGTAAAAAAAAAAAATCTCGAGATATAATGCATGCTACAGTATATTACAATACAGTCGTCAAAATTGTGATGATTACAACAAACCGTGGAAAATTCTGAAAGAGATGGGAATATCAGATCACCTGAACTGCCTCTTGAGAAATCTGAATGCAGGTCAGGAAGCAACAGTTAGAAATGAACATGGAACAACAGACTGGTTCCAAATTGGAAAGGGAGTATTTCAAGGCTGTATATTTCACCCTGCTTATTTAACTTATATGCAGAGTACATCATGTGAAATGCTTGGCTGGAAGAAGCACAAGCAGAATCAAGACTGCCAGTAGAAATATCAATAACTTCAGATATGCATATGACACCACCCTTATGGCAGAAAGTGAAGAAGAACTAAGGATCCTCTTGATGAAAGTGAAAGAGGAGAGTGAAAAAGTCGTCTTAAAACTCAACATTCAGAAAACAAAGATCATAGCATTTGGTCCCATCACTTCATGGCAAATAGATGGGGAAACAGTGGCTGACTTTATTTTTGGGGACTCCAAAATCACTGCAGATGGTGATTGTAGCCATGAAATTAAAAGACGCTTACTCTTGGGAAAAAAAGCTATGACCAACCTAGACAGCATATTAAAAAGCAGAGATATTACTTTGCCAACAGAAGTCTGTCTAGTTAAAGCTATGGTTTTTCCAGTAGTCATGTATGGATGTGAGAGCTAGACCTATAAAGAAAGCTGAGTGTTGAAGACTTGATGCTTATGAATTGTGATGTTGGAGAAGACTCTTGAGAGTCCCTTGGACAGCAAGGAATTCCAACCAGTCAATCCTAAAGGAAATCAGTCCTGAATATTCATTGGAAGGACTGATGCTGAAGCTGTAACTCCAATACTTTGGCCACCTGATGTGAAGAGTTGACTAATTGGAAAAGACCCTGATGCTGGGAAAGATTGAAGACAGGAGGAAAAGGGGACGACAGAGGATGAGATGGTTGGATGGCATCAGCGACTCAATGGACATGAGTTCGGGTAAACTCCATGAGTTAGTGATGGCAGGGAGGCCTGGTGTGCTGCAGACCATGGGTTTTAAAGAGTCGGACATGACTGAGTGATTCAACTGAACTGACAGTATAACACAATTGTCAAAGTTGTTAGAGAATTTATTCTAACTTCTAAAAAAGGATACTAAGGTGATAGAGGTGTTAACTATCACAATGGCAATCATGTTACCATGTCAGTATGCATCAAGTTAACATTTTACACTTTAAATTTACATGTTACATATCAGAAATGTTTTAAAAAAAAACAAAAGCAAAACAACACTCCAGAAGAGGATGGTGCCTGATTTGAGTACTTTACATCCAGAATAGCACTTCCTTAAGTCAGACTTATATCGTCATAAAGAACATACAATAAACTCCCGTTTATCTATCTCTCAGCTCAAAGAATCATCCCCATGCAAAAAGAAAAACAAAGTCTTTTCCCTAAGCATATACTATTCAATGGTCCACATCCTGAGTAAGAGATTCTCATAAGGATATTGTGAAATAGCAAGGAAATATTTTGCTAGTGACAAATGTTTTGCCTGTTTTGTTCAGTTCAGTTGCTCAGTCGTGTCTGACTCTTTGCGACCCCATGGACTGCAGCACACCAGGCCTCTCTGTCTATCACCAACTACCGGAGTTTACTCAGATTCATAGCCATCTAGTCGGTGATGCCATCCAATCATCTCATCCTCTGTCATCTCCTTGTCCTCCTGCCCTCAATCTTTCCCATCATCAGGGTCTTTTCCAGTGAGTCACCTCTTCACATCAAGTAGCCAAGGTATTGGAGTTTCAGCTTCAGCATCAGTCCTTCCAGTGAACACCCAGGACTGATCTCCTTTAGGATGGACTGGTTGGATCTACTTGCAGTCCAAGGTACTCTCAAGAGTCTTCTCCAACACCACAGTTCAAAAGAATCAATTCTTCAGTGCTTAGCTTTCTTTATAATCCAACTCTCACATCCATACATGACTCCTGGAAAAATCATAGCTTTGACTAGATGGACCTGTGTTGGCAAAGTAACGTCTCTACTTTTTAACATGCTGTCTAGGTTGGTCATAAGTTTTCTTCCAAGGAGCAACTGTCTTTTAATTTCATGGCTGCCGTCACCATCTGCAGTGATTTTGCCTGTTTTATTATTATTGTATATTTTTTAAGGCCATGCCGTGGGGCGAGTGGAATCTCAGCTCCCCCAATCAGGACCAGGGATGGAGCCTGAGCCCTGACAGTCCAAGTGCTGACTCCTAGCCATTGAAGTGCCAGGGAATCTCCTCTTACTGATTTTAAAATGTTTATTATTTTTTTCAACACCAAAAACATTTTGTATTGGGATATAGCCAATTAACAATACTGTGATAGTTTCAGGGGCACAGTGAGGTGACTCAGCCATACATATACATGGATCCATTCTCCCCCAACCCCCTCCCATCCAGGCTGGCACAGAGCACTGAGCAAGTTCCATGTGCTATCCAGTATGTTTTTCTTGGTTATCCATTTTAAATGGATAAAAAGCAGCATGTAAGTGCCCTTCCCAGAGTCCTTAACTGTCCCTTCCCCCCGGCATCCATGAACTTGTTTTCTACGTCCGTGAGTCTCTTTCTGTTTTGTCAGTTCATTTGTATTTTTTTAGATCCCGCAGATAAGGGATGTCATAGTCTATTTCTCTTCTGTCCAACTTCACTCACTTTGACACTCTCTGGGTCCATCCATGTTGCTGCAAATGGCCTTATTTGCAGCATTCTTTTTAGTGGCTGAGTAATATTCCAGTGTCTGTGTGTCTGTGTGTATACACCACATCTTCTTAAATCAGTCCTCTGTTGATGAACATTTAGGTTGTTTCCATGTCTTGGCTATTGTAAACAGTGCTGCAATGAACACTGGGGTGAAGTATCGTTTGGGGCCATGTTTTTCTCTGGATACATGCCCAGGAGTGGGATGACAGGGCATAGGGAAGCTCTATTCTCAGTTTCTTAAGGCGCCCCCATGCTGTTCTCCCACAGTGGCTGCACCGATTCACATTCCCACAAACAGTGCACTAGGGTTCCCTTCTCTCCACACCCTCTCCAGCATCTGTCATTTGTGAATTTTTTGATGATAGCCATTCTGACCGGTATGAGGTCACTATCTCATTTGATTTCTGTTTCTCTAATAACTAGTAATTTTGAACATCTTTTCATGTCTCTTCGTTAGAGAAATGTCTATTCAGATCTTTCACCCATTTTTTTGAGAATGTTGTTTGTTTTGATGGTAATAAGTGACATAAGCTTCTCATAAACTGTGACGACTAATCCCTTATCAGTCACATCATTTGCAAATCCAATTACTGACTTTTAAATTCAAATTTAGAAAATCCATGAATTTCTATGACAATAATTTCATCATTTTAACATGTTTTTATGTTGAGTGACATAGAAGTAAACCAATAAAAAGCATGTGAAAGGTAGGCATATAGTTTAATTTAGAAATTCTAAAAATTTATTCCAGGGAAAATTGGAATGAATGCCAACACATGTGACAAAGATACACACTGCAACATTTTATCATAGTAAAACCGTAAAGTAAATATTCATCAACGGTAAACTGGTTAACTTCCAGTATAATGATCATAAGACTGAAACAGTTTTCCTTTTTATGGTAAGTTGTTCATGAGTTATTTTTGAGTTAGAACATAAAATCTTGATAAAACTAAAGGTTAAGATGCCACACTAAATATCAGCAGTGCTCACACTGGGGTGGTGGGCTTTTATTCTTGGTACCTTTCTGTATTGCTTTCATTTCTTAAAAGAAGAACTACAGTAAGGCCGTTTTCATTTTGAAGAAAAGTCCATAATGTCCAGGATGCAATGAAGTTCAAAGATAGAAACTTCTTTTTGTATCTTTGTAATTTACTAGTTTTCCTACTCTGAGGACATAAATAACACTCATTTACAGAGGCATACATGGGCTATTTTAGTGTTTTTCATACTAGCTCAGAATTTCAAAACTATCACTTGACTTCCAAACTTTCACATTTATATATGAAAATGAGACGCACGAAAATAATTATTTCTCCTCTAGTCGACTTTCAAAGAATAGAAATGGGTTTGGTAAAACGGCAACATCAGAAATATTTACAATACTATAATAGATTTTAATCTTTGTGCTGTCATCCCTTTTTAGTGTTAGTGACTCATCTGCTCCATTTCCTCTCTTTTCAGTAAGTCCTATATTCATCCATTTCTGTCAATCCCAAGGGCAGTTATTCTAAATTCAGGCCAACAATATCTTTCACTTAAATGATGTAACAACTTCTTTTCAAATCACCCATTTCCTTTCCCCTATTGTACTACAATTATAGTAACTTCAGCCAGAATGAACTTCCTAAATGTGCTCGCGCTGCCCTCTGCAAAGCTTTCAACACGGACTTCCACACTTCCAGGAATGATATAGTAGGTATCGGTAGGCAATCACTGCTGTTTGAAGAACTAGAAAAAAGTTCATTGAGCGCACATTTTTAGAGATATCAAAAAGCTGTGGAAGCAGTGAAGACTAAACGTATTCAGTACTAAAACTCTCCTAGTACTGCTGACAACTACTGATTACTTCCCTGGGGGTATTTGCCAATTCTAGTTATGAGCTGATGATCAGATCCTGCCTAGTTAAGGCACTTTATAAGGGAACACCAGCAGAGCTTCTCATGGTCATATTCTAGGACTACCACAATTCACTGGAATCTAGAGCAACATAAAACCAAAGGCTGAGATGTCTGCTCAGGGGCGAGGACAAGACAGAGAGCTTGAGAGCTCAGCAGGCTAACGAGTCTTCTCAAGACCACGGTCATCCCTCAGTTCCAGGTCTTCTCATCTCTTTCTTGTTCTCCTCCCTCTTCTATTTGGTTGAATCCTGCCCATTTCTCTCAGGGTGGTGGTGTCTGCCCCTCCAAAAATCTATGTATAAAATCTACCAAATATGCTCTCACAGCCACTCTTTATGGGGTCATCTTTAGCACAACTTTTATTTGATTACCTTTTGCTTTCCTTGCTGGAACTTTCTCCAGAAGCAGAGGCCTGTGTTTGGTCAGTAATCCCCAGCACATAAGAAATAGCTAAAAAAATGTCTTCTTAAGTGAAATAAAAATAAGCAAAGGAATGGATACAGTACTTAAAGATGGTCACAAACTTTTGCATCTTATCAAATACTTTAATAAAATCTACAAATTTCATTAACTACCAACTCAGAACAATTCCTTGGCAGAAAGAAATATTAAGAAACCTATCCTTAAGATGACCTATCAAAGCATAGTAATATATAAAAGATCATGCATGCATGGCTAAGGATCTCTTTGGAAGAAGCAACCTATAATTTATAACACAGTAATTTTACATGTGGTCCTTGATTCATTAAAACTAACTAAATCTCAGGTTTAAGTGTTTCTCGCTGTAATTTGATGAGACAGTTTCTCTAACTTTTCACAAAGGAAATGCGAGCTTTACATGACTGAAATTAAGAGTGAATTTGTTTGCCTAATGCATTAATACTTCTTTTTAACTTATGGTTTCTTTCATCCCATTACAGTTAAGTTCAGTCACACAGACGTGTCTGACTCTTTGCAACCCCACGGACAGCAACACGCCAGGCCTCCCTGCCCATCTCTAACTCCTGGAGCTTATTCAAAACTCATGTCCATCAAGTTGGTGAAGCCATCCAACCTCTCATACTCTGTCGTCCCCTTCTCCTCCCACCTTTACTCGTTTCCGGCATCAGGGTCTTTTCAAATGAGTCAACTCTTCGCATCAGGTGACTAAAGTATTGGAGTTTCAGCTTCAGCATCAGTCCTTTCAATGAACACTCAAGACTGATCTCCTTTAAGATGGACCGGTTGGATCTCCTTGCAGTCCAAGGGACTCTCAAGAGTCTTCTCCAACACCACCGTTCATAAGCATCAATTCTTCAACACTCAGCTTTCTTTATGAGAAAGAAAAGGCTTTGGTGTAGTCAATAAAGCAGAAATAGATGTTTTTATGGAACTCTCTTGTTTTTTCTATGATCCAACAGATGTTGATAATTTGATCTCTGGTTCCTCTGCCTTTTCTAAATCCAACTTCAATATCTGGAAGTTCACGATTCACGTATTGCTGAAGCCTGGCTTGGAGAATCTTGAGCATTACATTGCTAGCATGTGAGATGAGTGCAATTGTGCAGTAGTTTGAGCATTCTTTGGCATTGCCTTTCCTTGAGGTTGGAATGAAAACTGACCGTTTCCAGTCCTGTGGCTACTGCTGAGTTTTCCAGATTTGCTGCCATACTGAGTGCAGCACTTTCACAGCATCAACTCTCACATCCATACATGATTACTGGAGAAACCATAGCTTTGACTAGATGGACCTTTGTTGGCAAAGTAACGTCTGCTTTTTAATATGCTGTTTATTAAGGTTTAGGTTGGTCATGACATTTCATCCAAGGACCAAGCGTCTTTTAAAAATTTCATGGCTGGAGTCATCATCTGCAATGATTTTGGAGCCCAGAAAAACAACATTTGTCACTGTTTCCACTGTTTCCCACCCCCATCCATTGGCCATGAAGTGATGGGACCATATGACATAATCTGAGTTTTCTGAATGTTGAGCTTTAAGCCAACTTTTTCACTCTCCTCTTAGACTTTCATCAAGAGGTTCTTTAGTTCTTCTTCGCTTTCTGCCATAAGGGTGGTGTCATCTGCATATCTAAGATTATTGATATTTCTCCTGGAAATCTTGATTCCAGCTTGTGTTTCATCCAGCCCAGCATTTCTCATGATGTACTCTGCATATAAGTTAAATAAGCAGGGTGACAATATACAGCCTTGACATACTCCTTACCCTATTTGGAACCAGTCTGTTGTTCCATGTCCAGTTCTAACTGTTGCTTCTTGATCTGCATACAGATTTCTCAGGAGGCAGGTCAGGTGGTTTGGTATTTTCACTTTTGAAGAATTTCCCACAGTTTACTGTGATCCAGACAGTAAAAGGCTTTGGTGTAGTCAATAAAGCAGAAATAGATGTTTTTATGGAACTCTCTTGTTTTTTCTATGATCCAACAGATGTTGATAATTTGATCTCTGGTTCCTCTGCCTTTTCTAAATCCAACTTCAATATCTGGAAGTTCACGATTCACGTATTGCTGAAGCCTGGCTTGGAGAATCTTGAGCATTACATTGCTAGCATGTGAGATGAGTGCAATTGTGCAGTAGTTTGAGCATTCTTTGGCATTGCCTTTCCTTGAGGTTGGAATGAAAACTGACCGTTTCCAGTCCTGTGGCTACTGCTGAGTTTTCCAGATTTGCTGCCATACTGAGTGCAGCACTTTCACAGCATCATCTTTTAGGATTTGAAATCGCTCAACTGGAATTCCATCACCTCGACTAGCCCTGTTTGTCGTGATGCTTCCTAAGGCCCACTTGACTTCACATTCTGGGATGTCTGGCTCTAGCTGAGTGGCCACACCATTGTCATTACTGGGTCGTGAAGATCTTTTTTATATAGTTCTATATGTTCTTGCCACCTCTTCTTAATATCTTCTGCTGCTGTTAGCTCCATAACATTTCTGTCGTTTATCGAGCCCATCTTTGCATAAAATGTTCCCTTGGTATCTCTGATTTTCTTGAAGAGTTCTCTATTCTTTCCCATGCTATTGTTTTCCTCTATTCCTTTGCCCTGATCACTGAGGAAGGCTTTCTTCTCTCTCCTTAGTATTCTTTGCAACTCTGCATTCAAATAGGTGTATCTTTGCTTTTCTACTTTGCCTTTGGCTTCTCTTCTTTTCTCAGCTATTTGTAAAGCCTCCTCAGACAACCATTTGGCCTTTTTTGCATTTCTTTTTCTTTGGGATGGTCTTGATCCCTGCCTCTTGTACAATGTCATGAACCTCCATCCATAGTTCTTCATGCACTCCGTCTAGCAGATATAATTCCTTGAATCTATTTGTCACTTGCACTGTATAATTGTAAGGAATTTGATTTCGGTCATACCTGAATGGTTTAGTGGTTTTCCCTACTTTCTTCAATTTAAGTTTGAATTTGGCAATAAGTAGTTCATGATATGAGCCACAGTCAGCTCCCAGGCTTGTTTTTGCTGACTGTATAGAGCTTCTCCATTTTTGGCTGCAAAGAATATAGTCAATCTGATTTTGATGTTGACCATCTGGTGATGTCCATGAGTAGAGTCTTCTCATTTGTTATAGGAAGAGGGTGTTTGCTATGACCAGTGCATTCTCTTGGTAAAGCTCTGTTAGCCTTTGCCCTGTTTCATTCTGTACTCCAAGGCCAAATTTGCCTGTTACTCCAGGTAATTATTGACTTCCTACTTTTGCATTCCAGTCCCCTATAGTGAAAAGGACATCTTTTTTGGGTGTTAGTTCTAGAAGTTCTTGTAGGTCTTCACAGAACCATTCAGCTTCTTCAGCATTACTGGTCAGGACATAGACTTGGATTATTGTAATAATGAATGGTTTGCCTTGGAAATGAAGAGAGATCATTCTGTCATTTTTGACATTGCACCCAAGTGCTGCATTTTGGACTCTTTTGTTGACTGTGATGACTACTCCATTTCTGCTAAGAGGTTCCTGCCCACAGTAATCTGAGTTAAATTCACCCATTCCAGTCCATTTTAGTTCTCTGATTCCTAAAATGTCAACGTTCACTCTGGCCATCTCCTGTTTGACCACTTCCAATTTGCCTTGATTCATGGACGTAACATTCCAGGCTCCAATGCAATAGTGCTCTTTACAGCATCGGACTTTACCTCCATCACCAGTCACATCCACAACTGAGTGTTGTTTATGTTGAGGTAGACAAGGCTGTGGTCCATGTGATCAGATTGGTTAGTTTTGTGTGATTGTGGTTTTCATTCTATCTGCCCTCTGATGGATAAGGATAAGAGGCTTATGGAAGTTTCCTGATGGGAGAGACTGACTGAGGGTGAAATGGGGTCTTGTTCTGATGGCCGGGGCCATGCTCAGTAAATCTGTAATCCAATTTTCTGTTGGCAGGTGGTTGTGTTCCTTCTTTGTTATTTGACCTGAGGCCAAACCATGGTGGAGGTAATGAGAATAATGGCCACCTCCTTCCAAAGGTCCCATGCACACACTGCTATGCTCAGTGCCCCTAATGCTGGAGCAGGCTACCACCGACCCACTCCTCTGTTAGGGACTCCTGGACACTCACCGACAAGTCTGGGTCAGTCTCTTATGGAGTCACTGCTCATTTCTCCTGGATCCTGGTGCACAAGGTTCTGTTTGCACCCTCCAAGAGTCTGTTTCCCCAGTTCTGTGTAAGTTCTAGCAGCTCTATGGTGGGGTTAACGGCAGCCTCCTCCCAGAGGGCTTATGCCATACCCAGGTCTGCTGCACCCAATCCACTGCTGACCCCAACCTTCACAGGAGACACTCAAACACAGTTCTGTCTCAGTCTCTGTGGAGTCTCCAGATCCTGGTGTGCACAAGGTATGTTTGAGCCCTCTGAACGTCTCTGGTGGGTATGGGATTTGATTCTAAAGGTGATTTTGCTGCTCCTACCATCTTGCTGGGGTTTCTCCTTTGACCTTGGACATTGGGTATCTCCTCACAGCTGCTCCAGCACCTACCATCTTGCTGGGGCTTCTCTGCCCTTGGATGGTGGTAGTGATAAATGGCAACTGCCAATTTGTAGTTGACAAAATCTAAAATTGGAACTGGCATTTCTCTATTAGTGTTTAGTGTTTTCTTTTTAGTATCAAGTATATGAATTATTGTGAAAAGATAAATGTAGTTAATTGAGCTATGAACTTTCTTGATAAGGACCTCTATAGGGCTGATGGGCTATTAAAAAGAATCAGGGATGGCATTTGCAGAGCTAAATGAAAGTAAAAGGCCCTTGGCAATTAATTTGTCATTTGTTGGCCTTATTATTATTTGGAATCTAGAATCTGGCCTTATCATTTGGAAGTTTTCTAAATCTGTATTCTTAGATATAGATCATTGGAAAACAATGTACATCAGCAAATAACATATTTCTGTAATAGAGTGTCCAGAAGTCTCTGGTGGAGGCGTGGGTCGGCAGTGGCCTGCTCCAGCACTGGGGGCACTGAGTGTACCAGTGCATGCATGGGACCTTTTGAAGGAGGTTGCCATTATCATTACCTCCACCATAGCTTGGTCTAAGGTCAAACAACAGGGAGGGAACACAGCTTTGCCTATCAACAGAAAATTGGATTAAAGATTTACTCAGCATGGCCCCTGCCATAAGAACAAGACCCAGTTTCCCCCACAGTCAGTCCCTCCCATCAGGAAGCTTCCGTAAGCCTCTTATCCCTCTCCATCAGAGGGCAGACAGACTAAAAACCACAGTCACAGAAAACTAACCAGTCTCATCATATGGACCACTGCCTTGTCTAATTCAATGAAACTATAAGCCATGCCAAGTAGGGCCACCAAAGATGGATGGGTCATGGTGAAGAGGTCTGACAGAATGTGGTCCACTAGAGAAGGGAATGGCAAAAGTCAAGAGATACCTGGAGTAACAGGCAAATTTGGCCTTGGAGTACAAAATGAAGCAGGGCAAAGGCTAACAGAGTTTTGCCAAGAAAACACACTGGTCATAGCAAATACCTTCTTCCAACAAGACTAGAGAAGACTCTACACATAGACAACACCAGATGGTCAGTACTGAAATCAGACTGATTATATTCTTTGTAGCCAAAGATGGAGAAGTTCTATACAGTCAGTAAAAACAAGACCAGGAGCTGACTGTGGCTCAGGTCATGAACTCTTTATTGTCAAATTCAGACTTGAGTTGAAGAAAGCCTGGAAAACCACTGGAGGAATGACCTAAATCAAATCCCTTATGATTATACAGTGGAAGTGACAAATAGATTCAAGGGATTAGATCTGACACAGTGCCCGGAGAACTATGGATGGAGGTTCATGACATTGTACAAGAGGCAGGGATCAAGACCATTCTTAAGGAAAAAAAATGCAATAAGGCCAAATGGTTGTCTGAGGAGGCTTTACAAATAGCTGAGAAAAGAAGAGAAGCCAAAGGCAAAGTAGAAAAGCAAAGATACACCTATTTGAATGCAGAGTTGCAAAGAATACTAAGGAGAGAGAAGAAAGCCTTCCTCAGTGATCAGGGCAAAGGAATAGAGGAAAACAATAGCATGGGAAAGAATAGAGAACTCTTCAAGAAAATCAGAGATACCAAGGGAACATTTTATGCAAAGATGGGCTCGATAAACGACAGAAATGTTATGGAGCTAACAGCAGCAGAAGATATTAAGAAGAGGTGGCAAGAACATATAGAACTATATAAAAAAGATCTTCACGACCCAGTAATGACAATGGTGTGGCCACTCAGCTAGAGCCAGACATCCCAGAATGTGAAGTCAAGTGGGCCTTAGGAAGCATCACGACAAACAGGGCTAGTCGAGGTGATGGAATTCCAGTTGAGCGATTTCAAATCCTAAAAGATGATGCTGTGAAAGTGCTGCACTCAGTATGGCAGCAAATCTGGAAAACTCAGCAGTAGCCACAGGACTGGAAACGGTCAGTTTTCATTCCAACCTCAAGGAAAGGCAATGCCAAAGAATGCTCAAACTACTGCACAATTGCACTCATCTCACATGCTAGCAATGTAATGCTCAAGATTCTCCAAGCCAGGCTTCAGCAATACGTGAATCGTGAACTTCCAGATATTGAAGTTGGATTTAGAAAAGGCAGAGGAACCAGAGATCAAATTATCAACATCTGTTGGATCATAGAAAAAACAAGAGAGTTCCATAAAAACATCTATTTCTGCTTTATTGACTACACCAAAGCCTTTTACTGTCTGGATCACAGTAAACTGTGGGAAATTCTTCAAAAGTGAAAATACCAAACCACCTGACCTGCCTCCTGAGAAATCTGTATGCAGATCAAGAAGCAACAGCTAGAACTGGACATGGAACAACAGACTGGTTCCAAATAGGGTAAGGAGTATGTCAAGGCTGTATATTGTCACCCTGCTTATTTAACTTATATGCAGAGTACATCATGAGAAATGCTGGGCTGGATGAAACACAAGCTGGAATCAAGATTTCCAGGAGAAATATCAATAATCTTAGATATGCAGATGACACCACCTTTATGGCAGAAAGCAAAGAAGAACTAAAGAACCTCTTGATGAAAGTCTAAGAGGAGAGTGAAAAAGTTGGCTTAAAGCTCAACATTCAGAAAACTCAGATTATGTCATCTGGTCCCATCACTTCATGGCCAGTGGATGGGGAAACAGTGAAAACAGTGGCAGACTTTATTTTGGGGGGCTCAAAAATCACTGCATATTGTGCGACTCCAGCCATGAAATTCAAAGACGCTTGCTCCTTGGAAGAAGTTATGACCAACCTAGACAGCATATTAAAAACCACAGACATTACTTTGCCAACAAAAGTCCATCTAATCACAGCTATGGTTTTTCCAGGAGTCATGTATGGATATGGGAGTTGGACTCTAAAGAAAGCTGAGTGCAGAAGAAGTAATGCTTTTGAACTGTAGTTTTGGAGAAGACCCTTGGGACTCCCTTGGACTGCATGGAGATCCAATTAGTCCATCCTAAAGAAATCAATTCTGAGTGTGATGCTGAAGCTCCAATACTTTGGCCACCTCATGCGAAGAGCTGACTCTTTGGAAAAGACCCTGATGCTGGGAAAGATTGAAGGTGGGAGGAGAAGGGGATGACAGAGGATGAGATCGTTGGATGGCATCACGGACCAATGAACATAAGTTTAAGTAAAGTCTGGAGTTGATGATGGATACGGATGCTTGGTGAGCTGCAGTCCATGGGGTTGCAAAGAATCTGACACAACTGAGAGACCATACTGAACTTATCTACCACGACGATTAAACTACACGCTGCTGCAGCTGCTGAGTTTCAAAACTCCGTGAAAAAGTTCAGGGTGCAGAGCAGGAATGAGGCACTCTGTGTTCTGGGAAACTTGTAGAACAGGTCTTCAGATAGTTACTTTCAGGAGTTGATTTTATGAATCCAAGTCTTGCTTCTTATAGAAGATGCACCAAATTCCTTCACCAAGACACCTCCTCCTTGTGATCAGCAAAACCTTCTTCAAAAATACGTGCCTGACCACGTAAAACTCTCCTTGACCAAAGTCACATACAGCTTCATCTTCCCCCAGCTTCCTCTTTGGAGCAGTCAGAGGAGTCTGAGGGGGCTGCCCACCGGCTGCAGCCCTCATTTTGCCCCAAATAAAAATTAGCTTTCAACTCTCAGGTAGTGCATTTTTTTTAAAGCTGACAGTTTTGCAAGATGACTCAGATACCTTTAGTGTCATGATGGAGAGCTTGAACAGGACTTTGAGGTTGCAGGCCCTCATTTTAAAATCCAATTTCACCATCTGCTATCTTTTTTGCCCTGAGATGTTATGTGGCTTTTCTTTGCCTCTGTTTCTCTGTCCAAAGCACGTATAGTAGTATATAACCGTGGGGGTGTTCTGAAGATAAAATGAGAAGCTATCAAAAGAACTCAGCAAGGTCTTTGGCACATATTACTTGCTAAGCTACTGAATTAGTCATCATTATTTCTAGTTTCAAATTAGTTGTAACTCATTTCCTAATTTCCTAGGCTTAAATCACATAATTTATGAAGCATTTTAATCTGATCATCAAGTGAATTTTAAAGCCCTCTTACTATATATTTGACTTCCCTTGTGGCTCAGATGGTAAAGCATCTGCGTACAATGTGAGAGACCTCGGTTCAATCCCTGGGTTGGGAAGATCCTCTGGAGAAGGAAATGGCAACCCACGCCAGTACTCTTGCCTGGAGAATCCCATGGATGGAGGGGTGTGGTAGGCTACAGTCCTTGGAGTCAAAAAGAGTCAGACACGACTGAGTGACTTCAGTTTCACTATACATTTAATTAAATGGGACTAGAGTTCCACCTAAGTATCCTTCAATTCTGATTTTCATTATCCTGATACTGGCTTCTTGCTTCCTTAAACTGGTTCCCATCCTGTTCCCAACCCAGCCTCTTGATGTTGATAATTTAAGTAGCATTATGAGGAAGGGAAGGTGAGGGTGGGGCTGGAAGGAATCATTAAAGTGACAAAAACAGTCCAACTTGTTCTCTACTATGGTTGGTTTGGGATCAGTCTTAATGAAATCCATTACTTGGCTGCCTTTTAGAACTTTATAAATTTAATATTAACTATAATGAACCCACCAATTCTAACAAGCCTAATACATCAAACATGGCAACCCACTCCAGTATTCTTGCCTGCAAAACCCACAGACAGGAAGCTGGTAGGCCCCTTCCATGGGGTCACAAAGAGTAGGACACAACTGAGTATGTACGCCTCACTGTATTTGTTGACAAATAATCTTTACATTTTCCTCTACCGTAAGAGTGTATCATGCCTAACACTAAAATTATTAATGACTATACTGACAGAATTCATGGTGCTTTTGTGCACCAAGCCTTCCTTCCAGTCTCCTGGTAAAGACCTCTTTCATCAAGGAGAGCCATTACAGGCGGTTTAGTCTGCCTATTCAGTGTGTAAGCCGCAACACTGCTTTTTCAGGCATATTTATTTAAATGCCTGTGTATCCCCACATGATACAAAGAACATGAATTGTCACTGTTCTTGAATTGAAGTCATATGACCTCCAAAGTTCAGACTAGTATCAACTGTGCATCCTTCAAATTAGGAAATGGTTTATCTGCACTCCCGCCTACTCACTTAGGACTTTCAAACCCTGAGCCGACACAGGCTCACATCGGGACTTACCAATGGCTTGGACTACTTTGAAAGTGGAAATCACTCAGTCATGTCTGACTCTGAGACCCCGTGGACTGTACAGTCCATGGAATTCTCCAGGGCACAATACAGGAGTAGAATTTCCCTTCTCTAGGGGATCTTCCCAACCCAGGGATCAAACCCAGGTCTCCGGCATTGCAGGTGGATTCTTTACCACAATAGAAGCCCTTGCCTGGACATTATGACGACTCCTTGGACTCAAAGGGTCCTATGTGAAAAACTTCTTCCAAAGGCTTTTTTATATAATCCCTATCTGGTTTAGATGGACTTATCTGGTAGCTCAGTGGAAAAGAATGTGCCTGCCAAGGGAGGAGATGTGGGTTCAATCCCTGGGTCAGGAAGATCCCCTGGAGAAGGAAATAAACCTAGAAGTTATTCTTAAAATCTCACCCTCTAATCTCTTAATTCCTTCAAGTTAAATCTATTCTTTTCTCTTCCTACTGCTTCTGTTGTATTTCACACCTTCATCCTAAAGGGTCTTTCTCCTTAAACCACTTCTAACTGTACCTTTCATTAAAATGCTCTAGTTTATATATATACACATTGCCCATGTCACTCAACCTGGGGGATAAGAGTTCCCTGATCAGGGATTAAAACTGGGTCCCCTGCAGATGGAAACTTGGGAGTCCTAACCACTGGACTGCCAGGGAATTCCCTACAATGATCTTTCTAAAATAAAATGTCTTATTACAAATTAATGAAAAAAAAAACATATAAAAAAAAACCTCAAAGAAGGAAGTGAGGGGAAGAAATCGTCCAACTAACTGAGACTGTAGGAGTCTAGAAATGAATTCTACAGACAGAAAGCTACCTAAGCACTGCTCCAAGTGATAGATCTGTTTTGTACAGGAGATTAGGTTAAAAATTCTGATAATGCTGTACATGTATGCTGAAACTGAACAAGTAAACAGACAGTGGATGACAGAAGCCAGGGTTTTTTGCTGTAGGAGTGGGAAGATATAGATAAGCTAGGGGAGCAGGCTGCAGTGATCCGTGTGGTAAAGGATTAGTGTTGGAGAATTAACTCTGAACTCATTTACCTTCATATAGATACAAATTATAGAAATAAATAGATATGTATATAGACACGTTAGTATATACAAATTTATTTCCTTGCTATCGGCTTGAGTGTACCTAGACACAGAGATGTCAGCAATGAGTACACCTAACACCCAGATATGGGTTTCTAACACAATTTCCCAATAAGAACCTAGAATCTTTGGAGAAATGACTGACTGGAGCAAGCTCAAGTGCCAGAAAGAATGTGCTAAGACATAAAACCAAAACCAAGCCAAACCAAAAGCAAAGCCACAGTGATGGGCCAGAGGCGTGACAAAGGAACACAGGGGCTACGATGACCAGCGCTGGGCAACCTGAGGGACAAAGCGGCAAGGACCACAGCTCAAAGTCTAAAAACCAGTCTATGCGGGTGTGTGTGTGACTGAATAAATCAATCAGGAGGAAGCAGATCTTCCAGTGCACAAAAGTCCTGCCCTTTTTAAGGGTACCCTGCAGAGACGGAGCATAACTCCCTACCCTTTTTTAAGTGTGAGCTGCACATAACTAAAAGAAGACAGGACAAAGAGTAACTTCACGCTTTAGTCTGACAACACCTCAGCCAGATTAAAACGGTAAGCCAAGCTGACGGTGCCTACTTTTGACACCACCAATGAGAATGGCACTACCCCTGTGGTTTTCCTTCTCAAAACATGTATGTTGAGTCCTAAGGAAAACATCAGACAATTTCCGATCGACAGACATCCTACAAAATGCCCAACCACTACTTCTCCAAATTGTTAGGGTTTTCAAGAAAGTTTGAGAAACTGTTCAGAAGAGACCAAGGGACACATGATTACTAAATGAAATGTGGTGTCCTGGGTGGGATCCTGCAACAAAGACAGACACTAGGTGAAACTAAGGAAATTGGAATCAAGTATGGACTTTGTTCATAATAATGGATCAATACTGGATCATTAACTGTAAAAATGCACCATACTGATGCAAGATGTTAAAAATAGTGGAATATATGGGAACTCTGGACTACCTTCACAACTTTTCTTTAAATCCAAAATGGTTCTTAAACAAAAAGTTAATTTAAAACAAACGAAGCTGATAGAAACATAAGCGTAATTAGACGTCCACACTGCTAGTGTTTTCCCATCAGAGTAAAATGGAAATTCTTCTGCAAACGTTTGGACACCACTCTGGGAGCTTCTGATTTAGTAGGTCTGACATGCTGGGGACCAAGAATTTCCATTTCTAACAGATTCCAAGATGCTGACACTGCCGGCCTAGTATTTTGATGGACTGGAGCATGAAAGCCAACAATTCAGATTCAAAAGCCAGCAATTCCTTTGCTATTTACTCCTATATTTACAGTCTTATCTGTCTTTCTCTGCATATGTTATGCTCCAGACCTAAATTGCTTCAACCAATTCTCATACTAATGGGGAAAACTAAGGTAAGTTTAATGCTGTTTCATGACATATTTTATGTAACACCCAGGTATAAGTTCCTGTCTACAAGCTATAAGAAAAATACATGACAATCAAAATGACAATGGCAACTTTTTTGAACTGAGGAAGACTCTGAAATTTCTTTGGAAGCCATCTAAAGAAACTAGAGACTTTAAGAGTTGTTTAATTATAAATGACAATTTTTTAACCCAGCTATTATTAGAACCAAAACCATAGAGACAAAAGGACTACATACTTCATTTTATAAATTTATTTTCTAACAAAACATATGAAAAAGAAAGACTTTTCCTGGTAACTAAACACAATGGTACTAGTTTTCCATGCAATATATGCCAATGTTTCATGGAACCCATTAATTCAACTGACAGACACAAGCAGCATAAAATAGTCAGGAGCACAGAACACAAAGCCAGGTGCCTGAGTTTGAAATCTCTATTCCACAACCCGCTAGTTTCGCCACTGAGCAAGTTATTTAACTTGTGCCACAAATCCGTTTCCTTGCCTGTAACAAGAGAATATACCTCATAGGGTGTCATGAGGATTAAGTCCATATTCATAAAAGTCCTTAGACTGGCCCATAACAAGTGCTACATGCCTTGATATTTGTTTAAGAGCCAACCAACATACCAAGTACTATACTAGAAAACAAGGATATAATGGTTGGCCTAGACACAGTCAAGGTTATATGTGGTCTATAAGAGAATGCAAACATTAACAAATTAATCATACAAATAAATAATTAATAAATATGGAACTCTAAACTGAAATGAGCAACATGAAGGATAACAGTTGTTTTTAAAAACATTAATATACTCATCTAGTCTCATTTTTGGAACAGAAAGTATTACAGGTTCAGGGAGCAACAAGCATTTTGACAGACTGATAATTCACTCTCTCAGGCTTAATCTTTCTTAGCAGTCTTAAAAGCATAATTTAACAACACAATCATCTGGACACTGTTGTCTGCTGAGTCAAAAAGGATTAGCAAATAAAATTATTTTGCCACATAATCTTTAAGCAACATAAAAATATTTAAGGCTGGAAGTTTTATTTCACTTCAGTAGACATTAAAGGTGGCCTACTAAATTGGAAAAATAAGAAAAGGCATTGATCGGCATTTAATAAAACCATGCTCTTTAAAAGTAACTGTTTTTTACGGAATTCTTCACAACTAAGAGCTATACAAAAACTTAAAAAAAAAAAAAGTAAAATCAAACTATGCAAAAAAAACCAAAAACCAAGCAACCTTTTCAAGTCCAGTATTTTAGAGATAATGTCAAAGATATAGAGCACAAAGCACCATGCATCTGTACTTAAAAAAACAAGCCACGCAACAACTCCAGAGGAGTTTAACTTGTAAAAGATTTGGGCAGAAAGGAAGCAATCAGGTAAAACACCAACTTCCCAGCTACCCAAAAAACAAAGAAATGAAACTTAGAAACTTATTTAGAAAACTTAGAAACAAGCAGGACTTAGTTTGCATTCCAGAACCGAGGCTAAAGAATTATAACATAGGCAAAGAATGAAAGTTAAGTATCAAAAATGAATACCAGGTCGAAATAATTTGAATGAAACAAACTGAAAAATTCCTTAACTTTCTGGTAACAAAAAGTACCTGGCCATTACAAAGAAAAATAAAGGTTACAGACTTCATAGGTGAGCTTTCAGTCCTTTTTTTCTTTACTCCAAACCCGTCCCCTGCAGTGGAAGCACAGAGGCCAAACCATTGAACCACCAGGCAATTTCCACTTTCAAGATTCTCTGTTAATTTATTACAGGTGTATGTATAACATAATTTTCAATCTGGGTAATGACTGATTTTTTTTTTTTTTTCCCAAAGCAAGGGGCAGTAAAGCAATAACCCAAAGTCATCTTAAGATATTGGCAAGAGCTCTTTAAGGTTCTGTTCACCCTTAGATTGCTAAAAAAACTGTCTAAAGAAAACCAAACCAGTTTTACTTAATAAGTATGAAAATCTCTGGCATAAAACATAAATTTTAATAAAATAGATCACTGCAGTACTTTGCCAGTATTTGGTTACAATGTTTTGTCTATGATAGATTGATTTCAATTTGTATTTTTAATGGCTCATAAATTACTGGTTTTAATTACTATCAAAATACTGTCTTAAGAATTACTCTGAAAACTGTGTTCCACTAAAAACAAATAATCAAAACTAATGTTCAACGTTAGTTGACGGTATTGTATCAAGGCTAATTCTTAAGTTTTATAAATGTTCTGATATGTAAGATTTTAGCAGTTGGGGAAGATTAATATAGGACATAAAAAAACTAACTTTTGTGCAACTTCTGTAAATTTAAAATTGTACCAAGAGGTTAAAAAGTAATAAAAGTTCAAATTCTCAGCACTTTTCTTCCTTTGTATTAGTGAATGTGCCAATCAAGAAAAATGCTATTTTAGGTTTCCCTAAAATGCTGATTTAGCCATCATATTAGTTATCAAGTATACAATAAACCTACTTCGATTATTTTGCTATAGTAATTACTATGAATACACTAAGAGAAGCTTTTCTAGAGAAATAATAAAATTAACAAGTATTTTGTCCCAGACTGATAATTAAAATTCGTTCTACTTAATTTTAACTGTATGTATGAGTCTAATTGTTTATATTTAGATTTTTATTTATGCAGCAAATTCAGAGGTTCATAGGAGTAACAAAGGAAACAGAATGGTCCCTAGTGTAACCAGACTAACTGCATCAATTGTGAGTATATAATGTACAGGTAATACATTATATATAAAGGTGAGTGGTTTGTAACTTAACTCTTACATGAATAATATTCTTGCTTTAAATAATAGTTCAAGGGTACATATTACGTATTGCTTAGGGGGAAAAACCTCAAAAAGGAATCATCAGTAAAGGGCCTAGTAATCATTACCTCAAATCAAATCAATTATCAATCTTTCCTCTAAATAATAAACTATATTTCATGTCTCTAAATGAACTCAGGTTTCAAAATTATGAAAAGTTAAAAAATTTAAATACAACTCCAAGAACTATATATATGTATTTTGTTTGGGTCCAAACTCCACTACAAAAATTTCTTGCCATGGTATTTTAGTGCCATAAAGGCTGGCTGCCAATTTTTCTGTCTTCATATGTAACACAGCTAAACCATTTAATAATTATATTAACTACATCTAATAGTTATTTATTTGTTAAGGGTACTAGACTTGAGAAATACTATTAACTAAAACTGTACTTGCTGCAAACTTTTCTTTTAAGTCCATTAATACCAAGAAATAAAAACACTCAAGAAGCTTAAGAAATAATTATTTTAATCTATATAAACATAATTCATACTCAAATGTATTAAGTTTTGCCATAGTTTCTGCCTTCATAACATGTCTTAATTTTAGTTTCCTTTGTGAACTCTGCATTGCCTCAAAAACTAATCATCCTTTAATGGGTTCAATTAGCATAAACTATCTAATTCTGTGATACTTATGTTTAATCAAGTACAACATATAATCAACACTGTATCACCTAGAATTGACAAGCTGTTTGTGAAAACTTGAAAAAAAAACAAAAAAACTTCAACGAATAAGCTATTTTATTTCACATGTAATAGCTGTCATAAAGCAAAGTTTAAATATTTCCTTTTCTGATACCCTAATGTGTTTCCAAAAGTCTTTTAGCCTGCAATTTTTCAGATAGTTTTCCACCAGGGAGGCCAGATAATATATATAATTTATCTTTATAACTAATAAAAGATTCTAAGAGGGAGCAGACTATAAATTAGGTACAATTCAGTCATAACACTATACAAAGACCTTATGAATAATTAGGAAAGAGATGTTTAACACTACTGTTTAGTCTTATAAAATGGTGAATTTTAATCAAATTGATATCTTTTTATTCTAATTTATGATGTTTCCTATACTCTTAGATCATACTGCTTGGCAAGTATACAGGTACTGATGTAATTTTTAATCCAATTAGTTGTAAATGAATTCTGATTTGCTAATTAATGTTTGCATTTCTTTGCTACTACACTACTATGAGTTAATCCGCCTATGAAATGTTATTGTTGAGTGGAAAAGCAATGCAGAGCTTCATCTCTTCCTTAAAGATTTTCAAGTATCATAGGAACACAAATTCATGAAAAAGCTAATTAAAATTTTGACATTCCATCTTGCTTTAGTGATTAATTATAAAAGAAAGAGATGTAAAGACAAATGTTTCTTTACATGTCTCTGATTAACACAATATTATGCCAAGAAATATTATAACTGTTATGAGCTATTTTTTAGCTTCTTCAAGTATAGGACACAACTACAGTTCTATTAGTGAGGAGAAACAAACAATTAATTTAGGTAACTCAAAAGCGGTATGGGAGGCACAAAAAGATAAACCAACTTTGGCTTGAACCCACTGAAGACCCTGAAATGCCAAAGTCCACAACATGACAACAAGAAAACAAGTACAGCAGCAAGCCACCACTTCAGCACACAGTAAGAACTCTCAAACAGCCAGTAACATTCCTTTCGCTTCCCAGCTCATTCTGCTGTCTCCTCCTTTTGTTCTTCCTGCCTTTTGGCTGCAGGCAGTTCAAGGCTTGCCCACTGCATCGGTTCAGCTTTTCTCATGGTAATCTCAATCTTTGTTGCAGTCATAGTCACATAGCTTCGCTTCACATCAATCACCTGTAACATATCAAAGAGAATGACAGTATTCTGGATGGTTTTACTAATTTTAGAGGCAAGTATGTTTAAATGATAAGCAAGACTTCATGTCTATGCCTGTTGCTAACAGTCAAAACCCCAAGCTTCTAAGGTCATCTCTAGCCTTAGATGTAAACTCCTGGGTAAGCAATAATGGTAAGTTATATATCTACTCTGCATCAATACTTACCTAAAATACTGTCTTTTATTATAAAATGGCATTTTAAATATTAAGAAAAAATTCTGCTGGATTTATAATACTTACACCCCATAATTTCACATTTTGATGAAATTCTTTCTCTCCTTCAAATACAATGTGTACATTTAACTGAAAAAAAAAAGATTAACTGATGAAAACCAAAGTAAAGATTTATGATATTAAAACAGTGATTATAAAGACACAGATAAAAATCATTTAAGTTAGTTTAAGGAACTGCCAATATATACTTTATTTGAGAAAACCATTAACAGTGGAAAAAATATCAACATGGAGTTTCACATTGAGAGCTAAGTATCATTATTATCTGATAAATCTTCTAAGCCACTACAGTATTTCCAAGATGCTTCAGAAATAACTCGCTGAGAACATTTAGTTAAAGTAGTTTCTATGAAAGCAATTTCAAATTTTTTTTTTTGAATGGGAGAGACTTTTTAAATCTTAAAACAGCTCAAGCAAGATCAACATTTTATAATACAGTAAGAATAACATATAGCAACTTCCCTGGTGTTTCCACGAACACCACTGGAAGAATCCGCCTCCCCACGCAGGGATGCAGGCTCGACCCCAGGGACGCTGGGCGGACTCACCAGTGTGCTATTTGCTACTACTTGGCTAAGCTCGGGAAGTGAATTTTTCGCATATACCGAGATGGTGACTTCACCCCCAGTCTGATGCCAGTCATGTCTACACGGAACAACCTTTTTCCCCTGCAATGTAAGAGAAACTTCATAAATTTACAAAGTGCCTTAATTAACCTCTTAAAAAAGAGTAATTTGACCCATTAAAATTGAGAAAAACACCATATAAAATTGAGCCCTTAATATTTTTAAGCATAAATTCTAAAGCCCACATCAAGAAGTTTAACCAATAAAACAGAATACCAGCTTTATGACTTGAGAACATACTTTTGAGACTGAAGCAGAGATATTTGCTTAACAGTATAAACCAGACGACATCTTAACCCCATGCATAATAACTTTCCAGTTATTGTCTACAGACTGAAGTTTGAGAAAAAATATCTGACTAGTTAGAACTGTCTCTTGTTCTTATTGAATAGTTTCCTCTTACAATAACATGAAAAAAAGGTAAGAATTTCTGGAAGTAATCTTTTGATTACTATTATGGAAATAAATTATTACCTATGAATGATACATTGCTACAACAATAACTACTTGAATGATGAAGTGTGATGTGTCTTATAACCGAGGGTAATTTAACACATGAGACTGTGAGACACTATTGTTTGAAAAAGCAATATTTATATTTTTGTATAATTATGCCAAGTGAATTTAAATTACTTACATCACTTACATTTTTTTGCCCTTAAACACCTGGCTTAGTCACTCAATAGTTGACAACTATATACATTAAAAAATAATAAAAAGGTGTTTTTCATCCAGGGTCATACCATGAAAACTTAAGCACACAAAACAACATTTTATTTTCTCAAAGCAAAACTTTCAAATTTTTGTACCTTGGGGAAAATACAGGGAGAGTTCACTTTTTACTAATAAAACACTCACAGAAGTTTTGTGGCAGACAAATTATTATATCAGATACATTTACAATATCTAACCCATGTGTTATTAAAAAGCAGACATAGTAATATATGCTAATATACACTAGATGAATTCCTAAAGTAATCTGAACATAAAGACACACACTGAAAACATCCATTATCTTGGGGTTTTTAGTGCCAATACGGCACATAAAACTAATTTAATGTACTACAAGACACGTTAGTAACAGCTAACAAATATGTATTTAGCAATAAGTTGCTTGCCTTCTTACAGTTTAATGGCATTTTCAGAAATTATCTGAATAGCTTTAAGTCTTTTTAAAATGCTGTTAGGGAAGTAGAAACTGATGCTTTCTTTTCTTTTGATAAGTTTCCTGGCAGCAAGCAGAGGCTGATTCATCTCAATGTATGGCAAAAACCAACACAATATTGTAAAGCAATTAGCCTCCAATTTAAATAAATAAATTAATTAAAAAACCACAAAAACAATCCCAAAGAAACAAGTCTACAATCCTACTGTCTGGCCACTAGATGGCGTGTCTGTACTGTGTAAATGGTTGAATGACAGTAAGGTGCCGAAAGTCTCAACGGAAACTCAAACAACCAGAAAAGTGATTTTTAAACAGAAAAAGTCGAAACAAAGTATGCAATTACAGAAAAATATGCTTCAGTTCAGACTAGCTTACGTATTTCACAAAAATCTACATATTTGGAATCAACATACACAATGGTTGTTCTGATCAAAGAGCAGTGTGTTAAGAGCTTGACTCAGATTAATTTCAGATTTTAGTTAGGTTCATCAAACTTTACTGTGAGGAACTTTTTTTTCCTTAAATCTAAAGACAGAATAACCTCAAATGTCTTCAAAATGATTCAGATAAATACACTCCAGTAGGCTATTTTTAAAACATTACTTACAGCATCCTTTTTAGTCCACATGTGTTTCCCTGTTGTACAGCCCTCTTGGGCTAAGAATGTATTAAAATCAGAAGTTTTTCTTCTACAACAGCTCCAGTATTTCATCCTTTAAATTATCATAGAAAAATTTCAGAAATAAAATCTGACAATCAATTAAATTTGGAAGTGTTGTAGTGATAAGTAACTTAAAAAACTAAGCATGTAACTTTAGATTTTTACAAGTGTCTAAGTTACTAAACAGTTAAAACTACCAGAAAACTAATAACCAGAATGACATTTAGTATAGCAATTCTGGCATTCTTGAGTGAAGATGCTTAAAACCATCACAAAATCCAAAATTAGCTTTTCACTGATAGTTTGCATTTCAGTTTCCTCATTAAGCTACTATGAAATGATATGATCAAAGACTGAAGACCTTCATATTTGAATAAACCAGGAAAGTGAGAACATGCAAACAAACTAAAAACTAATGTTTACATAACCTGTGATAGTCAATGCCAAAGTAAGTGAAAAATTAACTTGAGAAAAATCTAACACTATTTACTCAAGAAAGATCTAACGCTGGAAGACAAAAATTACAGGAAAACTTTGGGTTTGTGTCCTGAAGATATGGAAACAGAGGGGAAGATTTCCACAGAACTGTGTTTCCAGTACTCCTGCCTGGGAAATCCCAGGGACGGAGAAGCCTGGTAGGTTATAGTCCATGGGGTCGCAAAGAGTCGGACACGACTGAGCGACTCCACCTTCTTTCAACATGATGAGAAGCTCTCAGTTGAGGGCTGTGGCACAGTACTGGTTTTCTCAGATGCCACAGTGTTGGTGTCTTAGTGTCCCAGGGCCCCAAATTCCAAATTATACCAATGGGCAGGACAGCCCTTCAAAAAGCCAACATAAAACACCTATTCAGCTTAAAGAGAAAAAGTATCCTATTGTAATATTAAACAACATGAGGTTTGAATCACAATGGTCACTTCAACTGTAACCCTGTTTCAGTTTTCCCATGTGTAGAAAGAAGACAAAACTCACATTTCTACATTATTGCAAAGTTTGTATCACAGTGTTAAGTAAAACACCCAATACTGCTGCACGGCAAACGTTTAAAGGCGTATGAATATGTCTATCATCTACCACAAAGTTTTCATTAGTCTGGTTTAAGTTACCCTTCGTGGAAAATAGGTACTCCAGAATGATATACACAGACTTCTTCTAGACTCTGTGGGCCCTGGTATGTCTACAAGAGAAAAAAAGAGGGAAAAAGTTAGTTTCCTATCTCAGTGTTACATTTCACACGTATTTGTAAGTACTGGTGACCTCTATGAACTATGAGACTGCCCCAGAGGTAACAATTACCTAGAACATTCATAAATTCACCTCAGGCCACTCCAATAAGGAATGAAAAATAATTCCTGTTTGGATATGCTTAAATTTCAGTTCCCTGTGAAAAAGGTAACTATTAAAGTAGGCAATAGGATGTATCAGATGTTCTTTGGACTTTTGGGTATGAGGACACATCCCAACATATTCCAAACATATTCAGGTATGTTCTATAAATTCACAGGACCATACTGAAACCAAGAGGTGCGTGTTCTCATCAGAAATACAGTTACAGCATGACTTATGTGCACAGTAAGCTGCATTACGAATTAATATGGAAAATGTAATAAGCAATTCTGGAAGTCCAGAGTGATGACTTCTTATCCCTACAAAGGGTAAAATGAGCTGCAGACCTAATATATATCCAGGGTTTGTCTGGAAGATCCGGGCCCCATTGCTGCTGTAGATGAAGGCTCTACAGATGAATTCACAAAAAGTTATGTTAATAAAACATAGATGCAGCCAGTAGTATATTTTCTGTCTACTTTGGTATTTACAGCAACCATTCTACAGTTACAGAAAATAAAATTCTGTACATTTGCCTTTTGTAAATTCAGATTAGGGGGTGTGTATATCTCCTGAAGATATTCCATGGGCACCCAAAACTCAGCACATTAAAATTCTGAACCTCTATCACTATTGTTCCCCAGACCTCCTCCTCCTCTTCCCAATCTTATCTGAAGGCACCATATCCAAGTGCTCTTCAGTTTCTCTTTACCTTCTACCCTCATGTAGTCTATCACAAAATCCTATCAACCTGAATTAAAAAAAAAAAAAATCTTACCAGTTTAATTTGCTAAACTTCCTCAAGATCACAAGCAGATTCTAGGCAAAGAAACTATGCTCAAAGATTCTGATGAATTTCTCTGCCTTCAGTTTCCGGACTCTACCATCTACTTAAATATGCATCACTCTCTTGTTTAAAGTCCTTTAAACACCTCTACCTCAAACCATATACAATGATCAGTTCCAGTGGTTTGCACATTTAAATGTACCTCTAAGCCCTAAAAGAAACAGATTTCTTAAAGAGGACACAGAAAGCCCCTGCCATGAAGGAAAAGATGAACAAACTGAGTTTCATTAAATTTAAAGAGACTATTTATCAAAAGCCATATTAAGGGAGTGAAAAAGTATAGTCTCTGACAAAAGACTCGCAGCTAAAACATACGAAGAATTCCTAAAGTTATTAAGAAAAAGTCAACTCAACAGAAGAACAGATTCTGGACAGTGTCACAAAGGAAGACATCCAAATGGCCACAGGCACACAAAAACATAGTCAACATCATTATCAGCAAAGTGCAGATTAAAGTCACAGTGGGAACATTCCACATTCACCAGAGTGGCTAAGTACACAAGACTGATACTACCAAAGTGTCGCCAAGGTGTAGAACAAATGGAGCCAGCCTCATCTATCACTGGTCAGAGTATAAACACAACCACTTTGTAAAATTAGGTGGCAGTACCTGCTAGAGCTGCACAGACGGACGCACACTGAAGAAGCAACACTACTTCTAGTCATCTACCTAAAAGAAATGTGTAAACATACCCCTGAAGTCATGCTGATATGTCCACAGTAACATGAATCAGAAGACTTCACAGGACAGTAGAAAGGATAAATTGATTGGCACATTCAAACAACGGTATGCTTTAGAGCAATGAAAACGAGCAAATTACAGCTGCATGAAACCAAGAGAACCAAAAACAGCCAGGCAAGGGAAGACAGACTTAAGTACCTGTTCTACGATTCTATTTACAGTAAGTTCAGAAGTAGGCAAAACTAATCTATGTTGAGAGAAAAAAGTAGTTACCTTTGGGAGACGAGATAATGAATGAGGGAAGCATGTAAACCCTGCTTAATAAACTTATATTTATATATATTCAATGTTGTACTTCAATGAAAAAACTTTAAAACATTTCTTCAATGGCTGCCGTGGCCTAAAGGAAGGCCTAAGCTGTGAGCAGCAGGCCTTTCAGGATCTAGCCCTACTCTTCTTTTAATCTCAACTTTACATCAGCAAATTCTGTACCATTATCATTGACTATTTTTGATTTTTGTACATTATTGCTACCTCTGCTTGGAATATCCTTTTCTATTTTGTCTATTTATAGAACTGTCATTCATTTCTCAAAATTCAACTCGGATACCTCTGCTCTGACATGCCTACAGACCCCATCACCTGAAGATGGCACTGCACCTCCCGTACCCAAAGAATTAATCGTTCTCTTTTGATCTACTACATCTGCCTTAAATACATGGGAATGCATTTGTAGTTCCGTATCTAAATGGACAAGGTGATCCCAAACTCAGCAGGAAGGAAGACTGCAAACCTGCTCCCAACCCTAACTCCAATTCCTCCTTCTTGGTTAATGGTGCGCTGAGATGCTTCACTTCTAGTTTATTAGCAAGTCCTGCTAATACTTCCAGGTATCATTCATTCTAATACGTTTGTCATGTGCTGGGCACTGTTTTAAGCACTCAAGACACAGCAAAGAGAAAATGTTTTCCTTTTCAATCTGACATGCGTGAAGAAGGGAAGCAAAATCTGTAAAATAAGTAGTATGGAATAAGGTGTAAGTGCTGTGGAGAAGGAGTATGGAAATGGTGGAGAGGATGTAACGTTACAGAGTAGACAGAAAGAAGCCTCAATGAGAGGTCTGATGACATCCTACAGTCACTACTTCTCTAAAACATATGCCAATGCCTGTGGTCTTTCAAAATGGCACCCTAGCTGGTTTTCCTTCCCTTGATTCCACTCCTGCGCATTAAATTTATCACTCATCAGCAAAGATATTCTTTTAAGGTACCTCCTTAAACAGACAACGGCTTTATCCTATACTTAGACTAAAGCCTGAACTCCTCACTGTGACATGTAAGGACCTCTAAAATCTTGCCTGCCCTTCATACCCTGTCTCACACCCTTGATCAAGCCTCCACCGACTTTTCTTATAATTTCTTGAGTGGCCAAGCTCTAAAGCCTCTACACATACTACTCCCACATCTATTTCAAGGCTGACACACCTCATCTGCTACATCCAGACTTCCGACTCAGTGTCGCCATATCTAAAAGGACTTCCCTGACAAGCGAACATGAACAGCTTCACTCTGCATCCCCCTGTCAGCTTTACTCAAGTCCACCTAAATCACAGCACTTAATACCTTAGTTGTTGTCCTCCCCCAAAATCAGAGTATCAGCTCCACAACAATAGGGATTTTTGCTTTATCTAATACCACACTCCCAGCCCCTGAAACCGTCCCGGCACACAGGAATGCTCAGTACATGCTGACGGGACTAGACCTGTTCACTCCTGTCGTCTATCAGACGTGCTCCTCAGGGACAGGTGCTTATCCATGCTCAGAGTCCTGCTCCATGGAGCAGTGCCCAACACATAACAGGCACGTAAGTGTTTGTATCTAACTGAGTCAGCAAATTACTCTTTTCTCAAAATTACAATTTTACTTCCAGACTTAACACAAATTTTATAATATATACCTTTGAACACCCTCCATTTTTACATGAGGTTCCAACCTTAATTTCATCACTGTCTTCTTCTAAAAGAAAGAAAACAAAATAGAAACATTAAAATAGAACACTTTTACTATAGTGCTATTCTTAAAAAGCACCGTTTTCCTAAAATGAGTATTTAAAAAAATAATCTAAGTACAAAAAAACTGATTTTAAAAAAGTTTTAAAATCAGTTTTAAAACAGTTAATAGTTTTCTGTGTGACCTTTCATGTAATACATATCACTCAGTAAAAGTGACTCAGAAGCCAACTACTGTGATTAAGTCTTGCCTATATACCCAAAATGACGCATGACATGATGCATTTCTATTCTACAATGCACCCTATATCCAGTAAGTTTACCTTATATAAAAGAGAAATCATGAAATAATTTTTTCCCCCCAGGTAACAAGTATGGGTCAGAGAATGCTGAATATATTTTATATCATGCACAATGAAACATTTACAAAAAAGCTTAACTCACTGTTAAAAAGTAATGAATAACAGAAGAAAATTAACAGGTTCCCCTTTTTAATAAAGAAGAAATGAAATGAATCAGAATCATTCTGTGGTTTAACAGGCATTCAGTAAACAAAAAAGTCCTTTACTACAAACTACTACTTTTTCATATTTATATGCTGTAAACTATACTGCTCCTGCTTCTTTTAGATAACTGGCTAATTGAATAGAAAAATATAAAAAGCAAAATCTTACCTTTCTTATTTTCTTCATTCCCCGATGACAGTTTAAGTTTATCAAGTGCTTGTTTTAGGGAGGCAGATATCTTTAATTCCAAATTTGTCATTGGTTCATCCGGGCTAGAGATTTTGGAAACTTTATTACCATTACTGAGGTGCAAAAATATTTCTTTGTACTAAAAATAAATATACTTAAGAGTCTCCTTATGATAAACCAAAAGCTTTGTGAATCAAGTTTTTCTAAAGTATTTTATAGTGACTGCTATAATATAGCTACATTCCTAAGTTTTAGCAGAAAAATGTTGATACTAAATATCAAATAATCATGCTACTGTCAACACAAATTATGAATCAGTAGGGCTAATGGGAAGGAAGCAAAGACTAAGAATCCAAATTTGCCAAGATCAGCAACTCCAAGGAAGGGACTGTGAAGCACCTTTCCACCCCATGCCCAAGGGAAACACCGAGCAGCACGTACAGACCAGGTGAGCAGTATGTGCCTGGCAGGGCGCACTCAGAGGACTCCAGGGCGGGCGCTCACCAGGCACAGTTATGCCCGGGTGAGGGGGCACACATCTCTCTGTGCCTCGGCATGCATTGTCTTCCCTGTGGAACAGTGGGATTCTCTTAAGGGAATCTCCTTGTCAGGGAGTCAGTTTGAGTTGAAAAAGAACTTGGAGACTTTCCTTTCCATTCTATCACTGTTTGTTGAATATTTTTTAAGACATTCTTCACAGAAAAACATTTCCTTTCCTTTCAAAAATTCTAATGAAGCTCATTTTATCACTGTATCAGTACATAACTGAATAACTATGTACTAAGACAGTAATTATGTACGAAGTGAGTCCATACCCCTACCCGTGGAGAACTTCACGTGGACACTAGTACACACTCCTATTAATTCAGACAGTTATATCACAAGGCAGTTGTAGTAGGGTTAAAAAAACAGTAACAACTATGTCCCCTAAAGTTTTGTAAAGCGCTGTATGTAGAATTTGTTTAAGGCATTCGATAGGTATTAATACTAATAAATGGAGCAATAAAGCTAAAAATCCTAGGTTATTCATTCTACATCCTTAATGAAAACCCTACTGCATAGGAGGCACTAAAGTACATAAAAACTCGTATCCTCATAATCTCTAATACTATCCAATGAATTTAGGGTAAAATATCTTAACTTCTCTTTCTCTTGAGTGAAGTTATTATTTTAAAGCGAACTTATTATTTGAAAAAATATTACCTCA
Organism: Antilocapra americana; assembly: GCA_007570785.1. Classification (NCBI taxonomy): domain Eukaryota; kingdom Metazoa; phylum Chordata; class Mammalia; order Artiodactyla; family Antilocapridae; genus Antilocapra; species Antilocapra americana. The sequence goes on from ML663027.1 coordinate 142,833, forward strand.
TACTGTCAATTACAGTAGACTCAACTTTAATAGTTAATAATGATCCATGTTAAAGTTCTTGTCTTTTTATGACTCTGCCCCTCAAAACTGGCAAAACAGTAAGACATTTAATAAAATTTCTCATGATTATGAATAAGGTAGATATAGAATAAAATCACCCTAAGTAGTTTGGTTAAATAAAATAAACATCAAAACATCTCTGAGGGTTTGTTTTTTGCTGAATATTAGTCAACTGCTATAAATTCAAGATCAATAAAGAAAAAATTGGGAAAATCATGTATCTAAGTATGAATATCAACAAAGGTCATGTTTGAGGCCAAAAACGATCTTTTTTTTAAGTCCTGTATTTTGATTCTAAAACAATTAAGTACTCAAGTGCTATGCGAAGAAGAGCTGGTAAAACAGTGATATCCAACAATAATCTCAGCACATGGGTCAGAAAGTATGAAGAATCTGTATAATTCTACTGCAAAATGAGCAAATGTTATTTTTAAGAGCACTTTAACAGATATGCCATGTAAATCAAATACATTAAAAATTTGATTTAATTTACATTAAAAATTGATCAGTAATGAGACTAGCAGTTTTCATACAACTGGGGGTAAAAGATGAGTGACTAGACTTGTTCTAAGTGGCAAAATATGGACAAATACAATGTGACCCAGTACGAGGAAAAATTATACACTCAATTAGCAATGATAAAATGAGCTGCTTTTAAATACTTCATTAGAAGTTTTGAAAGGAAAGGAAATGTTTTTCTGTGAAGAATGTCTTAAAAAATATTCAACAGTGGTAGAATGGAAAGGAAAGCCTCCAAGTTCTTTTTCAACTCAAACTGACTCTCTGACAAGGAGATTCCCTTAGAGAATCCCACTGTTCCACAGGGAAGACAATGCATACCGAGGCACAGAGGGACCCGTGCTCCCTCACCAGGCGCGTAACTGCGAACGGTGAGTGTGCCCTCAGGGAATAGGAGCAAAAAGGTATTATCTAAGAGAAAACTTAGTCCATCATGAGAGATGCTGGGCTGGATGAAGCACAAGCTGGAATCAAGATTGCTGGGAGAAATATCAATAACCTCAGATATGCAGATGATACCACCCTTATGGCACAAAGTGAAGAACTAACTAAAGAGCGTCTTGATGAAAGTGAAAGAGAGTGAAAAGCTGGCTTAAAACTCAACATTCAGAAATCGAAAATCATGGCATCTGGTCCCATCACTTCATAGGCAGCAGATGGGGAAACAATGGAAACAAACAGTGCGAGACTATTTTCCTGGGCTCCAAAAATCACTCCAGATGGTAACTGCAGCCATGAAATTAAAAGATATTTGCTCCTTGGGAGAAAAGCTATGACCAACCTAGACAGCGTATTAAGAAACAGAGACATTACTTCTAGTCAAAGCTATGGTTTTTCCAGTAGTCATGTATGGATATGAGAGCTGGACTATAAAGAAAGCTGAGCGCAGGAGAATTGATGCTTTTGAACTGTGGTGTTGGAGAAGACTCTTGAGAGTCCCTTGGACTGCAAGGAGACCCAATCAGTCAATCCTAAAGGAGATCAGTCCTGAATATTCATTGAAAGGACTGATGTTGAAGCTGAAACTCCAATACTTTGCCCACCTGATGTGAAGAACTGACTCATCTGAAAAGACCCTGATGCTGAGAAAGACTGAAGGCAGGAGGAGAAGGGGACAACAGAGGATGAAATGATTGGATGGCATCACCAACTCAATGGACATGAGTTTGAACAAGCCCTGGCAGTTGGTGATGGACAGGGAGGCCTGGCGTGCTAGTCCATGGGGTCGCAAAGAGTTGGACACGACTGAGCGACTGAACTGAAGAGAAAACCAAATCGTTCAAAAGTCGGTGAACTACACAAAGGCTACAAATGGTATGATGCAAAATTTTAAGAGGTAATACCAGGAACAAATGCTGTTATTAAGTGTAACACCAGTATACAGCTATATAAAACGTACCTTGGCCTTTTTATTGCTTCTACTGGTTTAGGGGCCTGAATGATGTGCTCCTGAAATTTGGGTTTCAATTCAGATAGTTCTTTCTTCTCAGTAGTCTTGACTTCAGGTTTGACTGGCTCAGGTGGCTTCTCACTGTTATGCCTTCCTTTCGTACAGCCCTGTTGGTGAAATGTATTCATTCACTGAGAATGGTTTTATTATATATTTCACATGCTGTGACCAATACTAATTTTCAATTCTTAATTCATAAATTCAAGTCCATGTTTTCTCCACTTTTAACACACTGACTTATTTTAAGCAACTAAAAATAGGACTTCAAACTTAATATATTTATAAATGAGTTCTTACATGTAGAATAATGCATTAAAAAGAGGCCTCTAAATTAGACCTAACAAATAACTACTTTAATTATTCTATTAAAGGTACAGCGTAAACTTGTTTACAGGAAACACCTTCTGGAGATGTCACAGAGAATTCTACAAATTATTTATACAAAAGGGCCTCAATCTGAGTCTCAGTTCTCCTGCTACTAGCTATATGATCTTGAACAAGTTAATTCCTCATCAGTAAAACTGAGGTAATTTTTGAGAGGATTAAATAAAAAAACTACAATTCTTTCCATATCTGGCAGGTGGTAAACATTCAATAAATGCTACTCCCTTTTCTATATGCTACTGACATACATTTTAACGTCCCTGAAATCATAAGGTCAAAGGTATGTCATTTAATTAACAACTTGAGTCTTCTTTCTTAAGGGTACACAGAATAACAGTGCAAATTCATGGTATCTTAGATACAATAATTTATTGTTCCTAACTGAATATGATTTAAATTGTTGTCTCCTCACAGAATTCTTTTAAGACTACTAACATCAAATAACAAGTAACTACTGCAGAGAACAGGGAACTGTATTTAATGTCTTGTAATAATCTATAATGGCAAAGAATCTGAGTAAGAAGAGGTATACATACATATAGGAGAATCACCATGCTGTATATCTTAAACTAAAAGAACACTGTAAATCAGCTATACTTCAACAAAAAATAAATAAAAAGCTAAAGAAAAAGTAAGCTGTAGGAAAACATTCTAGAGTGTAATTTAGATGTATGTAAGTACACTAGAAATGAAAAAAAAAAAAGACTACTAACATCAAAAACAAACATAAACTGACAAGTAGTTAATTAACATCTTGAAACTTAAAACAGATAAATTCCCTACTTTAAGTGCACAGAAGGGAGGTGACCTCCATTTTAAAAGAAAGGGACTACCTGTAAGTTAACAAGGACTAGACAAAAGCTGTCCAAAATCAGACTCCTCAAATTTGGAGCTTCCCATAATATGTACTTTTGCAGGGATAACCTACAGAAACAAAAATTAATACTTACTACAATACTTAAAAAATCAGAAAAATCAGTTGTTCTTCTCTTACAGCAAGACCAACCCTAGGAAACATAAGAGCCAAAAGAAGAGAACAAAGTGAAAACTCTGTTTATAAAAGAACTGAAACTCACTCAAATACCACTTGCACTTACCTCCTTGATTTGCAAAGTGACCTGTATATATATAATTTTTTAGTATTAAGGCGCTATAATTAATCAAGTGAAATATTTAGTCTTTGACTAAATAAAGTGAATTAACCAATGTTGTTGTGATCCATCATAAAAGGAAGCACCTTAAAATATGGAAACAGAAATTGCTTCTGTTTTAGAATAGTACTTGATTTTTAGAACAAAAACATTTTATAATTTATAAAATTAGATATTTTAAGGGATCTAGGGTGCAACTGAAGTGCTTTACTTTAAAATCCAGTAAGTTAAAAGATAATAATTATAATAATTCAGTTTCTAAACAAACTCAGCATAGTTGTTTCTCAACAATAAGCATTTTATTTTCAGAAAAATATTAATTGATGTAGCAGCTTAAGCACTGTTAGCTCTTTCAAGGTTACATGGGCTTTTCAGTTAGAAGCCTACAAATACAGAAAATGTAAAGCAGTACGAGACAGCTAACCAAAGCGTCAAGTAGCTAACCAAAACCACCGCTTTAAGTTGTCACCTATAATTCCAATGCAGTACAAAGACAAAGGAAACAAAACTGAAGTAGCCCCAAAGCTTGGATGCCTCAAATTCAGACTAAGCGCCAGCTGTGCACACACCCATCTGGGCTCACTGTTTCTCTCAATATGTGCATAAAGAATTTGGTAGCATCTTTTTTCATAAAATACACTTAAAAGTTTTTTTAAAAAAGAAGTGCCAAATATTCTACAATTCATATTTTCCTTTATTCTGAAATTTCATTTTCTTTTACTCTGAACTGAGATAAAGATGAAAAATAACTAACCAGTACCAAATTAAAGGTTTAATTAGTATAGATAATGTTGTCACCAGTGAAGTTATTCTGTATGCAGAAAGTTTTATTATCTTAATTTTATATGAAGAATTAAGTATTCGGGGAATACTGGGATATATACACGACATAGAATAATTGTTCCCAATGCCCACCTGAGATGGTCCTCAGTCAAATGTTAAAAGGAAATTAAAATTTAAGTTTGAGTATAGGGCTGCAAACTGTCTTTTCTCTGAATGTGCCTCTTCTAATAATAGTTTGGAGAAGGATTCGGCAACCCAATCCAGTATTCTTGTCTGGAAAATTCCATGGACAGAGGAGCCTGGTGGGCTGCAGTCCATGGGGCTGCAAAGAATCGGACATGACTGAGCACGCAGGCACAATTTGAATAGTACAATGTTTTTTTCTTCTGCTCATGCAATGTTTAATTTTTTACTTGGCTAAACAGAAAACTGACAACAGCACACAATCTACTGATTAATATATTTTGCTTACAATCTACTGGGCTGTGAAATTCAGTAGCGTTGGAAAGTCTAGGTCTTCAAGAAATGTTATAAAAATAAACAGAACAAAATTGGAACAGAGAAAAAAAATACTTCCCAGTAAAATCATTAAGTTTAATCAGAATAACTAACAGTTGTATATAAACAGAGGAGCAATGAACTAAATGACTAGAAAGTTAGTGGTATCACTACTAGCAGCGGCAAAGGCAGGTTATTTTTGGAATAAGGGGTCACTTCAGAACTCTCATCTGTAGTTGCCAATGACACACATAAATGAAAGTACATTGTAGAAGTGAAGTAAGGACAAAATAAACTGAACAAGAGGAAAAAAGGAAGCCAAAACTGAGAAGTGAAGTGAAGTATGCTCATGGTTAGAAGATATGAGGAAAAACATCATTGGAAAACAAAAAGATGTAAGGAGTCAGGTCACAGTTTGTGGTATCCATTAGTCCTCTTTTTCTCACTTAGAACTAACCAGATTAATACAGGCTTGTTATTTGCTTCTGTATCACTGTTTTTTACACTTCGTTAACAGCTAAACACAAAGGTTTAATTACTCCCTGAAAGGTAAAATTAGAAATTCAAAGGACATTGATAAATATAAACATGATGTACTGTTTATGTTCCTAAGAAAACCTAAAACCAGAGCAGCCATGTTGCTGCATGTTATTCTGAGATACACAATGGAAAATGTACCACGTTATCATAAATTTTATTTTTTTTCGTAAATTTTAAAAGACCAATGAACCCAACACAAAAATCCTCATCAAACAATATTCTGTTATATCTCTAATTCTTCAGAACATCAAGGAAAACTGGTGGCATCTCTTTTCTGTACTGTTTTACTCTAACCTTAGACGTCTGTCCTGAGTGGCACTAAGTGTCTATAACGATCTTTACTAAAATTCAGGGCTGCTCTTATGAGCCAAGAGCTGCCCGAAACGTTAAAAGACTAAGAATCAGTACAATTGCTTTCATTTTCCCTCGAAGTTAGGTGAAGAAATATGAGGGACATGGAAAATAAGAGTTGGGATAAAAATTTTTTAACTGGGAAATCCCTTAAGATTGCCATCTACCGTCTCGACTCTAGTGGAACACTTGCTTAAAGCACTTCAAAATGATCAGCAAGAAAGCACAAGCTGAGGGGGCAAAAAAAAAAAAAAAAGAAAAGATCTAGTATTATACCTCTGAATTTACTATATAAATGTTAAGACAGAAATGTATCAACCTCCTACCTTTAACGCATCATGAAAGACTGGAACGCCAGGGTGGTATGTGCAAGCATCTGGTCAAAAGCAAAGAAAAAAGAAAACACTTCACAATGAAGAAAACCCATTTTCCTTCAGTGTTAACATATAATCCGTTTTCCATATGCAGGTAATACTTCACTAATGCTCGAGTTTGACACATGACACACAATGCTTAACACAACACTGTATTAAAATAGTAAAGGTTAAAATTCTAATTTGAGTATGACCGCTATAAATAAAAGTACAAACAGTTGAAGATTAACAAATTTTGTAATCTTTACAGTAAAATTTGTTTAGTACCCAAACTTGAGTATTGTTATTTCAATTTTGTTTTTACAAAACTATCAAATTTAAACATTCTTATGTGTATTGATCCATAAAAGCTCCCCAAGAGATGACCTAAAAAGGCATTTCTGAAGAATAGGTTCAATTTTTTAAAAACTGATGTATCAGTAATATCTAATTGCTGATTTTCCTAAGTAGGTGTCAATTCCTAGATATAAACCTTACTAAAAAGAGCCTTAAATTCTACATTGTTTTCAGGTTTGTCATTGATAGTTAGTCTATTATTTCCCTACCTCCTCCTCACTACACCATCAATTTTTACTTAACTCTCTTATGAAAATGGACTCATTATAGTCTGCAATATGGATTATTACATTAAAAAAAAGGATAATGGACACATTTATTCCCTAGTTAGAACCATGAACTCAGAAAAAGGTCAGCTCCACACTTGTGCAATTTTCTTACAAGGATACTTTACTCAAACTTTCATGTCTGTTTAGCACTCAATTGGCTACAACCTCTGATCCCTAGAATCACCTTAAAATGATAAATTTCTGGTACTTAGAGAAAAATCTCCCTACCCCTGTATTAAGTCAGGATGGTTTTTTTGGTTAGTAACTAGGTACTACATAAGAGACCATGCTAGCTAATAAAGCGAGAAAAGTATCAGGTATTTTCATGGTACAGTACCTAAGCCCAGATTCATAAGATATACTAATTAAGGGTAATAGTGGAATTGAGGGCTGGAAAAGGAGATTCAAAGTAGAAATGAATAAGCAGAGGAACAGGAATTTGAGAGGAGAATCAACACAGAGAACAGAGAGCATATGTCACATCAAATTTACATACAGTCAGAGGCATACAGCGCATAATGTCTGACACAGGCATATAAGATAATGGCCATTCTGGCAACAGAGCAGCAAGAGTCAGTCAGGTCTTAACTATACAACTACTATAAAGAGCATTTGAAAATCACGGCTAAATAACATGCAGATGGACATCTTTCTAGTCCTTGAAAAAAAAATCAAGATTGACACTTTCGCTCAAGATAATATTTTATGGGTAAGAAGCTGCAAGACAGCAGAGGTTAAGAATCAGGGCTTTTAACAGTGAGTCTGACCCTGGCTCAAATTTCGGCTCTGCCTCTTGGTAGCCATTTGCTTCTTCAAACGTGTGGACTGAAGACATGAAGACAATACTGTTAGTGAAGAAATGCTTCTTCTAGAGAAGCTGATTTTACACATGCAGATAGATCACCACACCAAAACACTCCTTTGGCTTCTGTATCTCCATTTTCCATCAACCCACCTACCTGTAGTATTTTAAGTCCCTACAATAACTCCAGGCTTCCCTGGCGGCTCAGACAGTAAAGAATCCACCTGCAATTCAGGAGACCCCAGTTTGAAAATCCTGGGTCAGAAAGATTCCTGGGAGAAGGGAACGGTAACCCACTCCAGTATTCTTACCTGGAGAATTCCATGGACAGAGGAGCCTGGCGGGCCACAGGTTCGAAAAGAGTCAGACATGACTGAACAACTAATTTTGTTAAAGCTACTAAACTTTCAGCAACCTTAAAGTCGTTCCCTACTTAATTCAGTGCTGCAGATGCTCAATCCTTGAGACTGTCTGCTCTGCCAGCTCTCCTGGCTTCCTTCCCCATCTCTTTCCTAGGCACTGTACCATTTCACACACACACATGGCTGACTTACAAAAAATTAGCCGTATCTCCCCTTAAAATTAGGCTGGTACATTACACCCTATAAACATACGATCCCATTCAACAAAGCATGACTTTCCTCTATAATAATAAAGTAGAATAGGTATAACCACTAAAGAAATTTACTTTTTACCTAGGCTACCAACAGCAAAGGGCTTTGAAACCCCTGTTCCTTGATTTTTTTCCACTGAAGTTTCTTAATTTTCTCCCTGAAACACTTCACATTAACACTGTAAAAGTGATTAAAATTGTATCCTTCTCAGAAGCTTACCATTTTAAATTATGTCCCCAATTTACCTATGCAGCAAGACAACCATTCAGGTATATCAGAGGTGAAAAAGATTTTTTTGAAGTATTGATTTTAATTCCCTACACAATGAGAAACCTTGTTGCTAACTTGTTGCTGTTCTTCTCCCATTCACTGGGTATAATAAACACTTCACAGGGTTGGTGTAAAGATTAAATGAGATAACGTAATCTATATTAAGGGACAGACCAATGTCTGGCTTACAGAAAATATACAATAAATGCTAGTGGAGTTTGAGAAAGTGCTGTAACTGCTCAGTTTTCAAGGAATCAAGTCTGTCCTTTACTCCATTCACCTACCAAGATTCAAACCCACTGTCAGTTTCTATCACCCACCTAGTCAGTAACTCTCAAGTTTTCATCCTTAATTCTATACCAGGCTACTGGAGAGCTGCGGGTCTCAACCTTTTGGGCATCTGGGCCCGGGAGACAATTTTTCCATCCGTTGGCGGCGGGGGTGAGGTGCGGGATGGTTTTAGGATGATCGAAGCGTTACATTTATTGTGCACTTTATTTCTACGGTGACGACAGCAGCTCCGCCTCAGACCATCAGTCGTTAGTCCTGGAGGCCGGCGACCTCCGCTACAGAGGACATTTAAGCACAGTATCCTGCAGATGGCACAGTGCTAAGAAGGGAAGGCCATGCAAAAATACCCAGGGAACACGGACGGCTACGAGTAGTATCTCCCACTGGAACAGACGTATCAAAACCTAACAGCATAACCATTCAGAAGAATCTGAACCAAGAACAGTTTTTTTTTTTTTTTAAAGTAGGGTTACAACAGTGAGTCAAGGGAAAGCTAGGATAACCCGCCCGCGGCCCAGCCCTGCGGTCCCTGTCTGCCCGACACACACACACAGACAGGCGCGCGCACCCCGCGCTCGGCGGGCCCAGGGCACCAGGCTAAGTCCTCACCGCTCCGAGGCGCGGGCGGGCACGGCGACGCTCTCAACCCGGCCCGGAGGGAGGGCGGGCGGCCGGGGAGCTCGTGCGCAGGGTGCGGAGACCGGGCGCCGGGGCCCGCAGAGCGGCCCGCACCCGGGGGCAACCCGGGGCGCGGCGCGGCGGGGTCGGCCCGGAGGGGACGCGGCGGCCGGCGGGGTCGGCCCAGGAGGGGACCCGGGGGTTCGGCCGGCAGGGGACGCGGCGGCCGGCGG
>ML663027.1:152385-184658 GCA_007570785.1 Antilocapra americana
CCCGGGGGGTCGGCCGGCAGGGGACGCGGCGGCCGGCGGGGTCGGCCGGGAGGAGGTGGAGGGAGGGGGCGGCGGCGCCTCTCTCACCGTCCGAGTTGGTCTCGGGGTCGAAGCGCTGGCCGCAGCCCCGGTTGTAGCACAGCAAGGCCATTCTCCTGCCCAGACGCCGGAACCTCCACTCGCCGCCTCAGCAACCCCCGGCGCGCGACCCGGGCCTGCGGGCGCGCAGACTACCGGCTTCCGGGAGCGGCCAGCTCCGCCTCGGGAACGTTCGCGAAGGTTCCGGCCGCGCAGGCGCAGTGGCGACGGGAAGCGGCGGGGGCCCCGCAGGGGGGCTCCGCGGCGCGGCGGGGGAAGCGGGCGGGGGAAGCGGGCGGGCGGGCGGGCGGGCGGGGGCCCCCGCAGGGGGGGCTCCGCGGCGCGGGGACTCGCGGGAAGGCCTCGCAGGCCGGCAGCGGGGCCTCCGCGCGCGCCCCGCCTGCCTCAACGCCGAGGCCCGCGCGTCCTCCGCGCAGCGCAGGGCCCGCCCCGCTCCCCGCCGCCGCAGCCCAGCTACCTCCTTGCTCTTCGGGCCCAGGGACGCGTCTTCGCGCGGCCGGGACGTTCGCTCCCGAGCAGTCTGAGCTCGGGCGGAGGGTCGCGCGCCCTTTCTGACTCCTCTTCCCGGAACGTGCTTCCTTAATGACTGAGCGGGATGCTGGACGAATCCCCCGCCCGCCTCCACTGTTCGATCTCGGAAGCGTGCAGAAGGTGTAGGCATCGGGAGCGGTTTCAACAACGGAGGAGTTGAGGGCAAATCACACGGAAAATACAAAGCACTTGAAAATCAGAATATCGAAGAAAAATGTTCAGTGACAGTGCTGAAATGGTCACTGTTGCTCGAAATTGTGGTTTAGGCGCTAAGCTGTGTCAGACTCTTGCGACCCCAAGGACCGTAACCCGCCAGACTCCTCTGTCCGTGGGATTCTCCCGGCACGAATACTGGAGTGGGTTGCATTTCCTTCTACAGGGGATCTTCCTGACCCAGAGATTGAACCTGCGTTTCCTGCGCTGGCAGGCAGATGCAGATTTGTTTTACCAGGGAAGCACTATCGCCTTAAGATACTGGGGTGATTGTTATTATTTCATGTCAACTTCCATTTAATCAGTTTGCAATGCTGGATTCTCCAATCCTGGATCCTATACTAAGACTTTTGATGCTCTTCATGAAGAGTATCAAAAGTGTACTGATACATTAAGGGTCACATGCAAATGATCCTAGCTCCAACTTGTCTATTTCCCAAACTTGGTGTATTTGAAATAAAATCAAGTTCTTCTTGATAACAGATATACTGGACAATCAAAATGTCAATATCAGTAAGTAACGTTGATCAGTTCAGTTCTGTCGCTCAGTCGTGTCCGACTCTGTGCGGCCCCACAGAATGCAGCCCACCAGGCTCCCCTGTCCCTGGGATTCTCCAGGCAAGAACACTGGAATGGGTTGCCATTTCCTTCTCCAATGCATAAAAGTGAAAAGTGAAAGTGAAGTCACTCAGTCATGTCCGACTCAGCGACCCCATGGACTGCAGCCCACCAGGCTCCTCCGTCCATGGGATTTTCCAGGCGAGAGTACTGGAGTGGGGTGCCAGTGCCTTCTCCAAGTAACGTTGATATTCCTAAGTAATTCATGTCAGTGTTTCTTAAGTGGCTTACCTGGTGGTTCAGACAGTATAGATGATTCTCCTGCAATGCAGGAGAGCGGGGTTCAATCCCTGGGTTGGGAAGATCCCCTAGAGAAGGGAATGGCAACCCACTCCAGTATTCTTGCCCAGAGAATTCCATCGACAGAGGAGCCTGGTGGGCTATAGTCCATGGTGTCCTGGAATCAGGTATGACTGAGCAACTTTCACTTTCAAAAAGCTATACGATGTTTCTAGTGATCTCAAATCTGTTAAAAATGAGCTCATAGTCTTCCTACCCCAATAAAGAAGGCTTCTCATTTTTATTTTAAATTTTTTATGTAGTCTTTGCAACAGACATATACAGTGTTGTATTCTGCTTTATTTTACTTACAAAGCATTTTCTGTTTTATTACATAATCACATTATGAATGATGGAGTAGAATTCTGATGAATCAATGTACTATAACCATTCTTCCTTTAATCATATCAACTTTATTATACATAAGCTTCAATAATAAGATTGAGATTATTGTTTGTTGTTTTTCTTATCTTAGATTTTTGAGCAGTGGCAGTAAGGTGTATGAACTGAGAAAAACAAAAACCCTCTGCAACATAAGGCCACTGAGTTGAGTTTTACTCAGGGTCTTAACAGAAGATTATATAATCTAGAACAGTGCTGAGGAACTACTCTGAAGAAGTAGGATGTCACATATATATGATTTTGGATGGGGAATTCATGCAGTCAAGTACATATCTCAATAAAAGTGAAAGTTGCTCAGTCGTGTCCAATTCTTTGTGACCCCATGAACTATATAGTCCTTAGAATTCTCCAGGCCAGAATACTAGAGTGGGTAACCTTTCCCTTCTCCAGAAGATCTTCCCAACCCAGGGATCGATCCCAGGTCTTCCACATTGCAGGTAGATTCTTTAGCTGCTGAGCCACCAGGGGAGCACCATCTCAATAAAGGAAAATTGCTAGTCAGGAGGAATAGGCATCTCAGTTAATGATTTTAATGCTTTCTTTTTTCTTTTTCTTTTCCATATATGGAAAGATGCTCGAATTTGGTTTCATTAAAATTCTTCCTGAGATACCTAACTATCTAGAGGGCTTGTTTTACCAAAGCACAGAGTGCCTCAAGCTGTTCCTGATCTTTAATTCCTTTCAGGGTGTACTGCTGGTCAGTGACTACAGTGGCTAACGACATGGTCCTTGTAGAACTGGATGGTGGGCCACATACTTTGTTTTGCAAGCTTAAGCCTTTTAAGCTTACCTGGGAGCTCAGCTGACAAAGAATCCGTCTGCAATTCAGGAGACCCTGGTTCAATTACTGGGTCGAGAGGATTCCCTGGAGAAGGGATAGGCTACCCACTCCTGTATTCACGGGCTTCCTTGGTGGCTCAGATGGTAAAAATACATCTACAGTGAGGGAGACATGAGTGATCCCTGGGTTGGGATGATGCCCTGGAGGAGGCCATCATAACTCGATGCAGTATTCTTGCCTGGAGAATCCCCATGGAAAGAGGGGCCTGGTGGGCTACAGTCCATAGGGTCTCCAAAAGTAGGACACAACTGACTGACTAAGCACAGCATAGCACAAGTCTTTTAAAGGTCTTTCAAAGTGGCTCAGTGGTGCACCTGCTAATGCAGAAGAAACAGGAGATTTGGGTCCAGTCCCTGGGTGGGGAAGATCCCCTAGAGGAGGCAATTGCAACCCACTCCAGCATTCTTGCCTAGAAAACTCCATGGACAGAGCCGCCTGGCAGACTATAGTCCATGGAGTCGCAAAGAGTGGGAGGCAACTGAGCATGTACTTGCAGTACTTTTAAAATAACTTTAGAACTTTGAAGTATATACTGTCAGTTGTTTCCAGTGGTAAGATTAATTTGCTTTTTCAACAGCCATGGATATGAGCAGAGAGATGAAAAAGGCGTTTGAAAAGTTTGGGTTGTGGACAAATCCGTTTTCTGAGTATCCTGGCATCATTGCTGCTGGGAAGGATTGAAGGCAGGAGAAGGGGACGACAGAGGAGGAGATGGTTGGATGGCATCACCGACTTAATGGACATGAGTGTGAGTAAACTCCGAGAGTTGGTGATGGATAGGGAGGCCTGGTGTGCTGCTGTCCATGGAGTTGCAAAGAGTCAGACAAGACTGAGCGACTGAACTGACTAGCATCACTGTAACTTTGAAAGGTCTATCAATAAGCTAACTCATTTAAATGGTTTTAATGCTTATCGTGAGTTGTTTTCAACTATAGCATTTTATAATCAAAATAATAAATGCTTATAATAGATAATTTGAAAGTAAGAGGTAATAAAAACCATCTATGCAAAAAACATCAACAATAATTCTACTTCTCAGCAATAAGTACTGAAATCATTAAAATAACTGATAAAATTGTTTCCAGTGATTTCCCCCTTCCTCCCCACCCCTGCCCAGGCAAGTATGAGTGTTAAGAAACAAAATAAAAGGCTGGAGTCATAATGTATATGGAAGTTTATGTTCCTCTTCTGGGTATTTTAATAAGCTATACAATTAGATTATTCTTAGTAAGGAAAGTATAGAGACCGTGCATTCCACTCCACCCCCAATCACACATCTGTCTCCACCCCTACACACCAATGGGGTCACTGCAAGGAATGGTTCAAGAAAGTTCGTGGTGGTAAACGTGCATAATTTATATAGCTTTAAGTCCAGCTTGTACCCATCCCACCCCACCCCTCCATACACAAATTCTTATATACTATCTTGAAATTTTTCCCATGTTACAAAAGCAGTGCTATAAAATAGATAAAAGTAGACCTTTGGCGGCAGACCTAGCTCTGCAAAATAGAACCTAAAAGACTAATCATTTCGGGAAAGCTCTCTTGACTTCAATTTTCTCTTCTGTCAAATGAAATAATAATAATTATAAAGAGATCATGTAAATGTTAAAAGCCCGGAAATCACTTGTAAGGCTCTTTAGTACATTGCCTTGCCCATGGTAGGTGCTCAATAAGTGAGAACTATTTTTACTTAGAAATATTCTACAGAAATAGTGGGCTTCCCAGGTGGCTCCATGGGTAAGAATCCACTTGCAATGCAGGAGACGTAGGAGTCATGGGTTTGATCTCTGGGTTGGGATCCTCTGGAGGAGGGCATGGCAACCTACTCCAGAATTCTTGCCTGGAGAGTCCCAGGGACAGGAGAGCCTGGCAGGCTACAGTCTCTGGTCTCAAAGGCGCACACGACTGAAGCGACCGAGCAGGAGCACATGCAGAAATGGTGTGACTGAATGGTACCCAATTTTATGGCTACCAACAAACACTGATATGTTCTTAGACAATAGACATTCTCTGTAGTTGTGCATAAACGTAGTTTCCAATGTTTCTTTTTTGTAAATAATAATATGATTAGCATCCTTATATACAAATATTTGTATCTCCTTTTTTCTCAGCCTAGTTTCTTGAAAGTGGAATTTCTAACAATACAATAAGAAAATATTTAAGATGAAATATACACCTATGTTACTTTCTAGGTAGACTATACAAATTTACAGTCCCAACAGCAATACATGAAAGTTCTAAATTCACAGCATCTTTCTAGCGTTAAGTACTATAACTATTAAAAATTTTGTTTTCCTTGTGTTTTGTGAATTCACTACTCATATCATTTACTCAGTTATCTATGGAAAACTAAAGATTTTTATTTTGGTTTTAAAGAGAATTTTGTGTAATTTTAAAATATAAAAATTAGCATTAAAATTTATTCATAGTTGACCTTATCATTTTTTGATACATGGAGCAATATTTAATTTTTATGCAGTGAAATTTATATATATTTTCCTTGGTGTTATTTTTTTCCCCAGTGTTTTTATGGTTAGGATCATTAAGTCAACTACTCTCATAATACTGTTTATGAAAACACAGGTATGTCTACTCTGGTTTATTTTTAGGTTTTCTATTCAATTCTATTAAATTATTATCATCTCTGTTTCATGTATTATTTCATGTTTTCCTTAATTTTATTTATTTTATTTTTTTTATGATAAAAGCCTTAATTTCATTTTTCTTCCTTATTCACTGATGAAATAATTTAAGGCTGTAAATTTGCATTCACATATTTTAGCTACATTTCACAAATTATGTGATGTTATTATTTTGCTATCTTACTAAATAACCTGAGGTTATATATACATTTTCATATCACATATCACAAGAATATGAGATCTAGGTATTTAGGAACTTGAAACTTACAATGATAACCTAGCTTTTAAATATAGCATATACATTTTATACCATAGATTAGAGGGTGGCAATATGAATACCAGTTTTGTTGGAGCATAACATCATAGCACAAACACTGTTCTTATCAAATTCAGAAATTTGTGAGGCACAAATGTATTTGGGCTTAGTGACTGCAGGTACAATTTTATTTACTTAAGCTGTGATGGTGTACTAATTAATTAGAAAACTGACTGTCAGAATTTGCAGGTTTTCTTACATGGAATAATTGAATTATTTTTTGTAATGAAGCCTATGTTGAATCAAAAAAAAAAAAAAGGCTAACCTTATTATAATATCTGTTCTCTTTTTGCTTCCCTGCATCAATCTAATTTTTAGCAATGTCCTGAATTTATTTCACTACTCTAAACCAGTATAAATACCATACAGTTATATTGCATACTTTGTAAATGATTCTTCCAAAATTTGGTTACATTTTTCAAAAGAGGCTGAACATCTTTAACTGAAATAGTTTTTAAATTTGGATTCCCAGAAGCCCTTCAGCTTTTGAAAATTGCAATTAAAAAAAATGAAGATTAGAAACAAAAATATATTGAAATCATCCCCACAAAACACAGGAGGGAACAAAACAGAAATAAATGTTAAGAAACTAGAAATGATAATTTCATATACTAAATATCATCGCTCTATGTTTATACTCTTTAGCGTGTGTGAGTTATTTGAACTGGTGTTACCATAGCATTATCCATATTTGAATTTTCATATAGAGTGCAATTCTTGATGGCAGTAACTTATTAAATTCTATCAAAATTTGAAAGTACTTATAAATTCGCCGTTACTTGTTTTTATTTGTTAAACTCCCACCTCAGGTGGTGCCCTTGTTAGTTTCAGCAGCATCCTGAAATGGAAGGTGAGACTCATCCCAGCTTCACGCCTCACCACACCCTCCCCTGGCCCGTCACTGCATTCTGGTTGTTGTGGACGCAACTTAACGTCTTATTTCATCAGAATAACGTTGCGTTCTCTGACCTCAGATTTCCCTGGTGCTGATATGTAAAATGCCCAGAGGAATCCAGTCACCCCTTCTGATGCTCACCAAACCTGAAAGTGGTGGGAATAAGCGTGCCAGGGAGCGACCCTGACCGTGTCGGATGGTGACTATTGGAAACGTGTGCCTGTCTGTCTCTAGTGGATGATGCTGAAATGTGTCCTGTGAGGCTTCTTGGAGGAGTCGACCCCAGTTATTTATCACAGTAATCATTACTGCTCAATAATACATTCTGGGATTCAATTTTCTTCCTCTCCTTCTTTTTGCCATTTCCCACTCATCTTCTTTGGAGTAATTCCTAAAATAGACTGCTTACAAGCTTTTGTCTCCAGCTCTGCTTTTGGAGAGGACCCAGGCTGAAACAAACTGAAATACGCTGAAATGTGTGCATTCCAACTGAGTATCTTTTTTCCCCCTTTTTTTCTGAATTTATTTATTTTTTATTGAAGGATAATTGCTCTACAGAATTTTGGTGTTTTCTGTCATCAGAAACATCAGTATGAATCAGCCATAGGTGTACATATGCCCCCTCCCTCTTGAACCTCCCTCCCCTCTCCCTCCCCACCCCACCCCTCTAGGTTGATACAGACCTCCTGTTTGAGTTTCCTGAGCCATTCAGCAAATTCCCATAGGGTATCTATTTTACATATGGTAATGTAAGTTTCCATGTTACTCTCAACATACATCTCACCCTCTCCTCCGCTCTCCCCATGTCCATAAGTCTGTTCTCTATTGCTGCCTTGCAAATAAATTCATCAGTACTATCTTTCTAGATTCCATATATATGTGTCAGTATATGATATTTATCTTTCTCTTTCTGACTTACTTCACTCTGTACAATAGGCTCTAGGTTCATCCACCTCGCTAGAACTGACTCGAATGTGCTCCTTTTTATGGCTGAGTAATATTCCACTGTGTATATGTACCACAGCTTCTTTATCCATTCATCTGTCGATGGACATCTAGGTTGCTTCCATGTTTTAGCTATTGTAAATAGTGCTGCAGTGAATACAGGGATACATGTGTCTCTTTCAACTCTGGTTACCTCAGGGTATATGCCTAGGAGTGGGATTGCTGGGTCATACCGTGGTTTTATTCCTAATTTTTTTCCAGTTCCTAAGCTTCAAAATTTTGTATGCAGAGTCCTAATATTGAAGTGTTCTAGCAGAAAGCAAAGAAGAACTAGAGAGCCTCTTGGTGAAAGTGAAAGAGGAGAGTGAAAAAGCTGGCTTAAAATTCAGCATCCAGAAACCTAAGATCATAGCATCTGGTCCCATCACTTCATGGAAAATAGATAGGGAAACAATGGAAAGAGTGACAGACTTTATTTTTTTTTGGTCTCCAAAATCACTGCAGATGGTGACCGCAGCCATGAAATTAAAAGATGCTTGCTTCTTGGAAGAAAAGTTATGAACAACATATTAAAAACCACAGACATTACTTTGCCAACAAAAATCCATCTAGTCAAAGCTATGGTTTTTCCAGTGGTCATGTATAGGTGTGAGAGTTGGACAAGCTGGGCACCGAAGAATTGATACTTTTGAACTGTGGTGTTGGTGAAGACTCTTGAGAGTCCCTTGGCCAGCAAGGAGATCCAACCAGTCCATCCTAAAGGAGATCAGTCCTGAATATTCACTGGAAGGACTGATGCTGAAGCTGAAACTCCAATACTTTGGCCACCTGATGTAAACAGCTGAACTCATTTTGATGCTGGGAAAGGTTGAAGGCAGGAGGAGAAGGGGACGACAGAGGATGAGGTGGTTGGATGGCATCACTGACTCGATGGACATGAGTTTGAGTAAGCTCCGGGAGCTGGTGATGGACAGGGAGCCCTGGCGTGCTGCAGTCCATGAGGTCACAGAGTCGGACACGACTGAGTGACTGAACTGAATGGAACTGAGACGTTATTTTCTAAGAAGAAATTCCATTTTAGTGACAGTTTCTTCTATATCTTCCTTCCTTCCAAATTAGAAACTTTATCCAGTTTGTTATAGTGTATAACAAAGATGTTTTCAAAGAACATCAAGACAAACAAATCTACTTTACATGTCTAAAACGTAAAATCCTTGAAAGCAGAGATTTTTGTCATTTATTCACTACCATATTTTGAACACGTAAAACATTACTGACACAAGGTATGCACTCAGTATGTATTTATTAAATAAATTGGATGGACTCATGTACTTAGAAAGGAGCTAAAAGGCAATAAATTCACAATTAGTTTATAGCTGACGTTTTTCTTTAGCTTGCAGAATTTGGAGGAAAAATGAATAAAAACACATTTAAATATAAAAATTAATTTAGAGATATTTATATTACAATGAACAAGACAGCATTAGAGTCCAAAAAAGATATAGATTAAAAAGTCCATATAAATTGAAAAGTCAGTTTACATAAAGGCAGAAGAAATAGTTATAAACGTTAAGGGTTAAGTTGAAATTTATTGTTTTTTAAAAGACAAGTTTATTTCAACTTATTTTTTTAAAGTTACTTTTTAAAAGACAAAGTATAACTTTTTAAAAAAAAACAGGTTGAAATTTATTATCATTTTTAAAGACTGAATAATTACAGGTTCAGTGAGTCTTAGCAAAATTTAAATATTATAACGTATAAATGTTTTTCCTCCACAAGATGGCAGCAGTGGTTTATTTTAGAATCACTAGACGTCCTCAGTCATCACACTGCATGATGTACATTATATCAGGAACGTTGGGGCTATTTATTATTCCTTAGAGGCACCACTTCATCAGAAAGATCCTCTTATTGGTGGCTAAGGTTTCTGTGACTCCTTATTCTTACCTCCTCTCTTTTAAACACTCCATCTGCATTTCATTATTTTATATACTTCCCAATAAATCTTAAATTATATACCTGAATATGTTACTCCTTAACTAAAAGAAAACAATTCCATAAACCATACAGAATAAAGAATAATGCTTTTAGTTTGTTCATTCAGTCAATTCAGTAACTATATTCTATTTACAAGGCACTATGATAGGCCCTAGGATTTGAAACAGGATATTACATGACGCTTTCCAGTTTGGAAATTG
Source organism: Antilocapra americana (assembly GCA_007570785.1). Lineage (NCBI taxonomy): Eukaryota > Metazoa > Chordata > Mammalia > Artiodactyla > Antilocapridae > Antilocapra > Antilocapra americana. The sequence goes on from ML663027.1 coordinate 162,368, forward strand.
TAAATATGTAAAGATACAGGTGCAGGAAAGCAGTTCCCTAGAGAAGAGTACTACTACCTGGGGACTGTTGAGCCACAGAAGAAGATAGGGGAGAGAGCCAAGTATGGCTGAAGTCAGCCAGGTTTGTAATTCAGGGGGAAATTTGGGGCTTTAGGGAATAATTAACATGTAAGCATAATTAAGCAGCACTTCCCTGGCTCAGACGGTAAAACATCTGCCTACAATGCAGGAGAACAAGGTTCAATCCCTGCGTTGGGAAGATCTCTTGGAGAAGGAAACGGCAACCCACTCCAGTATTCTTACCTGGAAAATCCCACGGACGGAGGAGCCTGGTAGGCTACAGTCCATGGGGTGGCAAAGAGTCGGACACGACTGAGCCACTTCACTTTCTACAATTAAACAGCACATAAATATTATTGGCAAATTTACACGTTAAAGAAAAATGATTAATGTGAGATTCACCCCGAATGTCTCTATTGCCTACGGGCATTTTGGTACACACATGTTTATAGTCTTGGCTTCACAGACGCAACTCATCTGTGCATACTCTAAGTATACAAATGCGTCATACATGCGTCATGATACTCGTTCTGTTTTTGTAACTCCAATTCACTTAACAGTAAGTCATGAAAGGGGAGTTGGAGGGGACAGCAAATGAGACTAAAAGGAATGGTCAGGAAGCAGTCTAAGAACGGGGGGAATAGCGCCATGGGTCACAAGAATGGAACAACTCTGAGGAATGGAATAGTTGAGCATCAAATGCTGTAGAGCGATTAGCTGAGAAGAGACCTGGGAACAATTGGCTGGATTTGGCCATTAGTTTCCTGGAGGGTGGCCTCTGCTAGAATAGCGTTAGCTCATCTGCTATGGGAGGAGGAGGGATGAGATGGAAAGAAGGGATGAGCTAGTCCCATGAGAAGTCCCTTCCAAAAGACAGGATGGGACAGCAGCTTCATAGAAAGTCTGAACAGAGGAAGAGGACTGATTGATTGTTTTGCTTGTTTTAAGTGGAGGAGATCAGAGCAAGAATATAATTTGTGAAGAAACAACCCAGTAGACAAAGAAATGGCTAAAATATAAGAAAAAAGGGGAATTGCAAAAAAAAAACAAAAAAAAGCAAGATTCTGGAAATTGTCAAATCTGATCAAAATCTATTAATCTGTTAATAGATGAAGCACTTGTTCATACATGGAAAGAATATTGCTTTTTTTTTTCAGAGTCTGAAAGGAATGATGTAAAAATGAGTGTAAGCATAATTCAGTTTTTAGGTGCAGGGTGAAGAACTTACATTCAAGGATCTTCACACCATGGTCTCTACACTTCATGATTCCATTTGTGTGACTTACGCAGGAGTCAAACTGAATTTCCTTCCTCTTGTCAAGCAGTTTCCGCAAGGCTTTGTTTAATTCCCGTTTGGCTCTTTTCCAACCTCTTATTTAAAGCTTATACATTCTTTGTTGTTGTTTAGTCACAGCAGTCAGGCCAACTCTTTAGTGACCCCATGGGTTGGGATTTTCCAGGCAAGAATACCACTGTAGGTGGCCATTTCCTTTCTCCAGGGGATCTTTCCCACCTACGGATCAAACTTGCCTCTCCTGCATTGCAGGCTGATTCTTTACCACTGAACCACCAGATACATCCTTAAAATTCCAAAAAAATAAAAATAAAAATTATACTTCCTACTTGGAGCCCTCCTCACCATACAACCCAGTTCCAATAGGTTAAATAGCCAATGTTACTTCAGGAAACACAACCAGTGTAGGATACTGGAGGCAAACAAGACACTTATTAGTATGTGTGTGTGTGTGTGTGTGTGTGTGTGTGTGTGTTGGGAAGGGAAGTGATAAGGGAAAAATCTTTCATGGTCTGACAACATAAGAGAATCTTTTAGGTAGTGGAAAGGATTCTTTGTTTTAATCTGGTGCAGTAGTTTCTCTTTTTTGTTAAATGTAAAAAAAGTAAGGAAAATGCTTTAAAAAGTAAGGAAATGTTTCTTTTTAAGTTTCCCAAAGGTAATTTTAAAATTTTGTTAAATTATTTATACATTTTTATATTTTTATCAATCTGTAAGAAAAATAAAATTAAGGAATATATAAAAAGCAGTTGGATAACAATATAGTAATCAAAAAGCTAGTCATTTGAAGAGCTTAGATTTGGAGTGAGAAGCCCCGACACTGAATCCAAATATATCCTCTTGGGCATGTTGCTTTACTTCTCTGGTTCGCATGGTTTCTAACCTAACAATAGGCTGTTAGGAGTATCACTTGAAAAAAATTTTTGAAAATGTGTTGTGAACAATAAGGTCTTGAAAAAATATTAGCAAGTTTTTAGAGGCATTCATGTAAAAGTGTATTATAGTTTTATTTAAGGATCTTTACTATTATTACTGTATATAATTTTCTCTAAGCTTTACAGATTTTGATATTCATATTGACATTTGCTCCTTATATCTAAGCCCAAGTTGATGACTAAAAGTTTCTCAGCAATTTTTATCAAATGAATTAACAGTGAATATTTGGTTCTATCCTGAGTCTTATCAAAATAATCTGTTTTTATTTTTTAAAATCAGAAGATCTTTAGTAGGTTTTAAATAGATAATGAATATCTATATATACTGTTTTAAGCAAATAGTTTAAGCAAATTGAACTTTAGATTTTGCTCCTAAGATCATTTTGCCTTTTGTTCATAAACGTAAGACATTTTAATCAGTGTTATAACAAAAATTGATTTTTTTTTTTGTAAAAATATTTGGAGGAAAGTAAAAACATATTTGGCTGGGTAGATGTCATTACGTCAGTCTAATCTGTTGACCAGCATTCAGCTAACCATTCACCGTCCTGCCATTTCTTTTCGGGCGAATGAGCTGACTTGATTGTTGGCTGTGCCCCGTCCTTGTCGCTGTGCACAGGCTTCCTCTAGCTGGGAGGAGTGGCGGCTGCTCTTGGCTTCTCATCACAGCAGCTTCTCTTGCTGCAGGGCCCAGGCTCAAGGGCGTGTGGGCTTCAGGAGCTCCAGCGCCTGGGCTCAAGGTTGCGGGGGTTTGAGAAGCCGAGGCGCACAGGCTTACCTGCTCTGCAGTGTCAAATCTTCCCGAACCAGGGACTGAACTCATGTCCCCTGAATTGGAAGGCAGATTGTTATCTACTGTCCCGCTAGGGAGGTCCAATGATTTCTTAAAATAAAGGTTTTAAACTAAGAGTTGATCCATTTACTGGCTTTTGTCTGTATAAAATATTATCATTTATAACTCCTACTGTTGGAAATTTTATTTGGTCGTCATTATTTCTACCAACCCAATGTGCTTGCATTAAATTTTATATATCATAATGCTATACCCAGAGTTTTATCTGTTATGAATTTATTTCTCTTTCATTTGCACCAGTCATAATCATAAAATTTTCAAAGACTGCAAGTATGTATTTATTTCTTGGCTAATCTTAGAAAAAAATATATAAAACAATCACCTTCAGATAATTTAAGATTAAGCTAATATCCATGGCTGGTTTATTGCATGGATAAGCCAATTCTTCCTTAATTTTTCAATCGTTCTGTGTCCTAGCAATGTCTCTAACTCAGTGTTTTGCTGTATTTATGACACCTTTTCTTAAAGTCTGTAAAATGAGTCATCTTAATAGATATCATTTAAGTAGATATTTAAAAACAATACACTCTATCAATTATCTGTGATTCTGAGTAACATAATCTTATGCTTTTCTCCATTTCTTTAGCAGTTGAATTAATATTTATTATTTTATAAGAAATATTAGTGATAAACTCATGTACTCATATACTCACATACTCAGCTGGTCATGAGATAATTGAGTGAGGAATTCATTAAAAATCAGAATGTATTTAGAGGACTGATGAAAACTGAGAACAGAAAGTTAAATGAATAGAGTTTCAGAAAAAATATTCTATTACTAAAATCATACTATGAAATATCTTCCTATGAGAAATGTGAACACATCAGTTATTCAAAAGCAATCTGGAAACAGCATTATAAAAAATATTCCCTAGGGAGTAATTTTATACAGTGGTTGAGCCAGATAGGAGTCTAAAGGCCTTTACTCTAGCTACTTGGTATGACAAGTAAAATAGCAACTTTATATAGTACTTGTCATTGGAAAACAGAAATTATAAAGTAACATGACCAGCACAGGTAACTTGATTCTGTTAATAAAATGCAGTCACATTTTACTAACCTGTAAAATAATAGGAGTCATGATGACCTTCAAGAAATTTTGCAAGTAAAAAATGTGATGAAGCATTGTCAGACTCTATTACATATTTTATTGACACATATTGCTTCTCTGGAAAAATAATTCAATAAGCTGGAAAATGGGAAAGAAAGGGAACTAATATAGTGAAGAGGAAAAAAATAAATAAGAAGGAAAGCAGAAAACATTTGCTAGGCACCCTAATGGGTGTCAGGCTGCAGTGGGACCTGCTCAGGGATATTTATTCATAGTAAGATAGAAAAGAAATCCAGATATTTCTCTTCCCAGTGTGTTAAAGACCTTAACACTCTCTATTTTTGCAAACACTGATTTTTTACTGGTAGCAGTGTCATTTTCAAAATCTCATGTGCAAATATTTCTTTGGTTAAACTTTTACATATCTATTTCATAACATTTCCATTCATTTTTCATCATTAAAAATAAGTATGTCTGAAAGACAGTGACATAAGCTACAACTCCAGGAGCTGAGTACAGTTGAGCATTGAGCACTGTGGGTTTGAACTTTGTAAGTCCACTTAGCAGATTTTTCCATAGTAAATACTACAGTACTACACAGTCTGAGGTTGGTTGCATTGTTCATTAGGAAGCTATAGATATGGAGGGACTCCAAGTACAGAGAGCCAACTCTAAGCTATACTTGGATTTTTGACTGTGCAGAGGGTGGGGAGCCCTAATCCCCCACCCACATTGTTCAAAGGTCAGTAGTATTTCAGTCAGCATATATTTTTGTAATATTTACAATATTCCATATTTATTTTTTTTAAAATAGGGCTCTTTAAAAATACCAAAAACCAACAAAATAAGATCTAAATATGTGCATGTTTATACTTCAATTGAACCATCCAAATATGATTTCTCAATTTTTAGTAAAAGCTAAGAACATGGGATTGCTATGCTCCTTTACATTCATTACAATCTCCAACAACAAGAAAAATTCAGTACTTATTCTTCTCCGAGCTCTTTATATTAAATAACCCTCACAAAAACTGTGATGAATATTTTATTACCCCAAGTTCTCAGATTAGGAAAATGAGGCATAAGGGAGTTAGCTTACTTACCTAAGTTATCACAGCTGGTACATCTCAAAGACTTGATTCAAACTCATGCATTCTGAATCCAGAGCTCATATTCTGGGGCTTTGTCTAAAGCAGTTAGGATAAGTTTCTTTTACAGTATCCAGGTGTTATGGAGTTAACACAGCAAAGTTCTAAAATGTTGTGTAGCACTTGTGTAATTAATTTGAAGACACTTTCAGATCAGTAAGTGAAGACACTTTCAGACCAGTAAATGATCTCTTGTTGCCAGAGTTAAGTCTTACTTTGATTGCTACGTGCCTAGTATGATGTCATTACATAGGTCAGGGTATACACAGTGCATATTTGTTGAATAAGTTATGTATTAAAATTTCGCAGAGAAGACTGCTCAGAAAAAAGGAGGAGGAACAATGTTTGAAAGATACTTTTATTCTATGGAGCAAGCTTTTAAGATAATTAAAATTTTATTTTGTGATAATTGAAGATTAACATGAAGCTGTGAAAAAAACAGTATTGGGAGCTCCCATGTACCTTTACCTGGTTTGTCCTCATGTGATATCTTGGAAAACTATAGCACAAATACCATGATGAGGAAATTGATATTGATACAGTCCCATTCACCTTATTCAGTTTTCCAGTTTTACATGTACGGATGGTCCCTGACTTGCAATGATTTGACTTACAACTTTTCGCCTTTACAATGGTACAAAGGGGATATTCATTTAGTAGAAACTGTACTTTTTAAAAAAATTATTAGAATATAGCTTATTTACTATGTGTTAGTTTCTGCTGTACAGCAAAGTGAATCAGTTATACATACATTCACTGTTTTCTAGATTTTTTTCCCCATATAGATCATTATAGAGTACTGAGTAGAATTCCCTGTGCTATACAGTAGGTCCTTATTAGTTATCTCTTTTATATATAGTAGGAGGGCATGGCAATCCACTCCAGTATTTTTGCCGGGAGAATCCCATGGACAGAGGAGTCTGGCGGGCCACAGTCCTTGGGGTTGCAAAGAGTAGGACACAACTGAGCAACTGAACTGGATGAATTGAACTGAACTGATGCAGATGTTGAGTATTAAGCCAGCTTTTTTACTCTTCGTGTTCATCAAGAGACTCTTTGGTTCTTCTTCACTTTCTGCCATAAAGGTGGTATCATTTGCATATCTGAGGTATTAATATTTCTCCTGGTAATCTTGATTCCAGCTTGTGCTTCAGCCAGCCCAGCATTTCACACACTCTGCATGTAAATTAAATATACAGGGTGACAATCTATAGCCTTGATGTACTCCTTTCCCAATTTGGAACCAGTCTGTTGTTCCATGTCCTGTTCTAACATTGCTTCTTGACCTGCATATGGATTTCTCTGGAAACAGGTAAGGTGGTCTGGCATTCTCATTTCTTTAAGAATTTTCCAGTTTGTTATGATCCACACAGTCCAAGGCTCTGGTGTAGTCAATAAAGCAGAAGTAGATATTTTCCTGGAACTCTCTTGCTTTTTTGATGATCCAGCGAATGTTGGCAATTTGATCTCTGGTTTCTCTGCCTTCTCTAAATCCAGCTTGAACCTCGGGAAATTCTCAGTTCATGTACTGTTGAAGCCTGGCTTGGATAATTTTGAGCATTACTTTACTAGTATGTGAGATGAGTGCAATTATGTGGTAGTTTGAACATTCTTTGGCATTGCCTTTCTTTGGGATTGGAATGAAAACTGACCTTTTCCAGTCCTGTGGCCACTGCTGAGGTTTTCAAATTTGCTGGCATATTGAGGGCAGCACTTTCACAGCATCATCTTTTAGGATTTGAAATTTCAACTGGAATTCCATCACCTCCACTAGCTTTGTTTCTAGTGATGCTTCCTAAGTTCCACTTGACTTTACATTCCAGAATGTCTGGCTTTAGGTGAGTGATCACACCATCGAGATTATCTGGATCATGAAGATCTTTTTTGTATAGTTCTTCTGTATATTCTTGCCACCTCTTCTTAATATTTTCTGCTTCTGTTAGGTCCATACCATTTCTGTCCTTTATTGAGCCCATCTTTGCATGGAATGTTCCCTTGGTATCTCTAATTTTCTTGAAGAGATCTCTAGTCTTTCCCATTCTATTGTTTTTCTCTATCTCTTTGCATTGATTTTTTTTTTTAACTCAGCAAAGTTCCTTGGAGACTTAACTAAGTTGTTGCATGTAGCAACACTGCCTTTTTATACCTGACTAGCACTCCATGATATGTATGTGCCATAGTCTATTCAATTTTTCTCCACTGAGGGACATCTAGGTTGTTTCCAGTTTTTATCCCATTTACAAATGAAGCTACTGTGAACTTCTGCCTACAGAACTTCTGCCTTGCATGAGCTTAAGTACTCATTTCTCTGGGATAGTTGACCAAGAGTGCAATTGCTGGGTCATATGGTAGTTGGAGAAGGAAATGGCAACCCACTCCAGTATGCTTGCCTGGAAAATTCCATGGACAGAGGAGCTTGGTGGGCTATAGTCCATGGGGTCGCAAAAGAGTTGGACAGGACTCAAGCAACTTCACACATGGTAGTTGGATATTTAGTCTTATAAGAAATCCACAGACTGTTTCACTGTGGTTATACTATTCTACCTCTCCACTGGGAAGGTAGGAGTGATTCAGTTTCTCTGCCTGCTTGTAACCATTTGCTATTGTCATCATTTGAAATATTAGCCATTCCAGTAGCTATATTGTTATATGTCATATCATCTCATTGTAGTTTTGATTTTCGTTTCTCTAATGGCAAGCCATGTTGAAAAGATCTCTTCCCATGCCATCAATTATCCTTTTTTTTGTGTTATATTTGCCTATTTTCTAGCTGGACTGTGTTTTACTGGTGAGTTTTTGGAGTTCTTTATATAATCCAGATACTTATTTTTGGTCTTTTATGTATTCTAGATACTAGTCCTTGTGTAAGGTTTGCTAATAATTTTCTCACAGATAACTGTTCATCTTTTAAATTCCTTAACAGAGTTTTTGTAGAAAAAAGTTTTAGATTTTGATGAGATCCATTTATCATTTTTTCTTTTATGGATCATGAATTTGAGTAAAGTATAATAGCTCTTCCCATAGCTCAAGATCCTGAAGATTTTTTTCCTAAAAGTTTTACAGGTGTATTTTACATTTAAGTTTGTGAGTAATTTTAAATTAATTGAAAAAAATTTACATAAAATTTAAGGTCTAAGTTGTAGATATGTTTTCTTTTGTTTTGCTTTTTGGACTATGCATGTTCAGTTAATCCAAGATCATTTCTTGAAAAGATTATCTTTCTTCTGTTGAATTGTTTTTTTTTTTCCACCTTTGTTAAAAACCTGTTGGACATAATTTGTGTAGATCTATTTGTCTTTTAATTCTCCATTCTGTTCTGTGGAGCTATGTGAAGATATTTTAAGTATATTTAATACCAAGAACAAGAGAAAATTCTAGAGTTGTGGTTAGCAAATATTTTCTGTAAAGATTTTTGGTTTTGTAGCCTCTGTCAGTCAGAACTACTCAACTCTGTTATTCGGGCAGAAGCCATCATAAATAATACAAAATGAAGGGGTGTGGCTGTGTTCCAATTAAACTTCACTTACAAAGATATGTAGCAAGTTAGACTTGGCCCAAAAGCTATGGTTTTTGAGGGATGTGGCATTTGCCAATGTCTCTTCTAAAGAAGAGAAAATTAATCAAGGTAAAATTCTCATTGCCGAGAAACTATTGGATATTTAAAAACACTGCTAAACTCCTTCTAGCCACTACACTGTTTCTGATGTCAATGGCCTTGTTATCTCAGTATTTCTCACATGAGAAATGTAAAGAACCATTTTAAAGAGAAAGCACTCTTGTATATTGCTAATGGTTATTTAAATTACTGTTTACTATGGTATTACTTAAATATGTAAAGCACAGGAAGACGTATACTTTTGTTTAAAGTTCTTAAATGTTTCCCTGGTGGTCCAGTGGATAAGCCTTCCCTTTCCAATGCAGGAGATGTGGGTTCGATCCCTGGCCCCACAACTGTGATCCCACCTGCCTCACAGCCAAACAACCCAAACAGAAACACTCTGCTTTGTGTTGTAAGGGTGCATTAGATTGGTGCGTATGGAATTGCAGTTTTTCCATTGTTGAAATTTACCATTTGATATTGGAATGCATTCTTAATACATGTAGTTATGTTATACATCATTTTAATATACATTTCTTGATTTTTTTTTTTGCTAATAACATTACTTGCTGTTTATTTTATATTTATTTTAGACTATGGAAAGGATGGGGCTTCCCAGGTAAAACTAGTGGTAAAGAACCTGCCTACCAATACAGGAGATGTAAAAGATCTGGGTTCTGTCCCTGGGTTGGGAAGATTCCCCTGAGGAGGAAATGGCAACCCACTCCATTATTCTTCCCTGGGAAATCCCATGGACAGAGGACACTGTCAGGCCACAGTCCATAGGGTCACAAAGAGTTGGATGCAGCTGAAGCGACTTAGCACATGGAAATGATGTTAGACAAAAAGCAAATGTGAGTGATTTTCATATTGGAGTTCAGAATGAGTCATAAAGCAGCAGAGACAACTCGCAACATCAACCACGCTTCTGGCCCGGGAACTGCCAAGGAATGTACAGGGCAGTGGTGGTTCAAAATGTTTTGCAAAGAGGATGAGAACCTTGAAGATGAGGAGCATGGTGACTGCCCATCTGAAGTTGACAACGACAAACAGAGCAATCATCAAAGCTGATCCCCTTACAACTGTATGAGAGGTTGCTGAAGAACCCAACATCAACCATTCTGTGGTCGTTGGGCATTTGAAGCAAATTGGAAAGGCAAAAAAGCTCGCTAAGTGGGAGCCTCTTGAGCTGATTGAAAATTTAAAAATGGTCGTTTTGAAGTTTTCTTTTCTTATTCTATGGGCTTCACTTGTGGCTCAGCTGGTAAGGAATCTGCCTGCAATGCTGGAGACCTGGGTTCGATAGGTGGGTTGGGAAGATCCCCTGGAGAATGGAAATGATACCCACTCCAGTATTCTGGTCTGGAGAATCCATAGGTTGCAGAGAGTCGGACATGACCGAACTACTTTCACACTTTCTTTCTTCTCTTATTCTACACAACAACAGTGAACCATTTCTGGATCTGATTGTGATGTGTGACGAAAAGTGGATTTTATACAACAACAAAGGATGACCAGTTCAGTGGTTGGAAGGAGGAGAAGCTCTGAAGCACTTCCCAAAGCCAAACTTGCTCCAAAAAATGGTCACAGTCACTGTTTGGTGGTCTGCTGCCCATCTGATCCACTACAGTTTTCTGAATCCCAGTAAAACCATCACATCTGAGAAGTATGCTAGGAAGTCAATGAGATGTATTGAAAACTACAATGCCTGTAGCTGGCATAGGTCACCACAAAGGGCCCACTTCTCCATGACAACGCCTGACTGAACGTCACACAACCAATGCTTCAAAAGTTGACGAGTTGGGCTGTGAAGTTTTGTCTGATCCACCATATTCACCTGACCTCTCACCAGTTGACTACCACTTCTTCAAGCATCTCAACAACATTTTGCAGGGAAATGCTTCAACAACCAGCAGGAGGCAGAAAATGCTTTCCAAGAGTTTGTTGAATGCTGAAGCATGTACTTTTATGCTGCAGGAATAAGCAAACTTATCTCTCATTGGCAAAAATGTGCTGGTTATAATGGTTCATATTTTAATTAATAAAGATGTGTTTGAGCCTAGTTATAATGATTTAAAATTCATGGTCTGAAACCACAATTGCTTTTGCACCAACCTAATAACAATGGTCTTTAAAAATGGTTCACATCAAAAAATCTTTTAAAAAAAGAGCTCTGGTGTATTTGTATAAGCAAAACTATGAAGCCAAAGACTTCCCTAGTAGCTCAGATGGTAAAGCATCTGCCTACAATGCAGGAAACCTCAGTTCGATCCCTGGGTTGGGAAGATCCCCTGGAGAAGGAAATGGCAACCCACTCCAGTACTCTTGCTTGGAAAGTTCCATGAACAGAGGAGCCTGGTAGGCTACAGTTCACAGGGGCACAAAGAGTTAGACTTGACTGAGTGACTTCACTTTCACTTTCATGAAGCCAATATGCAAACTGGTACAGCCACTATGGAAAACAGTGTGGAGATTCCTTAAAAAACTAAAAATAGAATTGCCATATGACCCAGCAATCCCACTGCTGGGCATACACACCGAGGAAACCAGAATTGAAAGAGACACGTGTACCCCAATGTTCATTGCCGCATTGTTTACAATAGCCAGGACATGGCAGCAACCTAGATGCCCATCAACTGACGAATGGATAAGAAAGCTGTGGTACATATACACAATGGAATATTACTCAGCATTAAAAAAAAAATTCATTTGAATCAGTTCTACTCAGGTGGACGGAACTGGAGCCTATTATCCAGAGTGAAGTAAGCCAGAAGGAAAAACAAAAATACAGTATACTAACGCATATATATATGGAAATTAGAAAGATGGTAATGGGACCACTGCATGCAAGACAGCAAAAGAAACGCAGATGTATAGAACAGTCTCGTGGACTCTGTGGAAGAGGGCAAGGGTGGGATGATATGGGAGAATGGCATTGAAACATGTTAATTATCATATGTGAAATCAATCACCAGCCCAGGGTTGATGCTCAGGGCTGGTGCACCGAGATGACCCAGGGGGAGGGAATAGGGAGGGAGGAGGGAGGGGGGTTCTGGAGGGGGAACATATGTATACCCATGGCAGATTCATGTCATTGTATGGCAAAACCAACACAATAAAGTAAAGAAAATTTAAAAAAAAACTGATATTAATACAATTCATTTGATGTAATGAATGAATGTCTTGTTTGAAATAAATAATTTTCCCAGGCTGAAAATGGTACAAAGTCTTTTAAACAAGGACTACTTTTAGTTTGAAATGACTCAAGTCTTCATAACTTTTTTCTCTTGAACTACTTTGAATATTTTGTGTAGTCAACACACTGATGTAATTGGCCTTTACTTGGCACAACTTACTAGTTATATATAAATGGCCATATATTTATATTTTTATTATACTCTGACAATTAAAAGCTCTTTCTTGTTAAGCTATATTCAGAAACATCAAATGGTACTGAGTTTATAAAGCCATTCTTACATTTAAGATGGTTTTCACAAGACCTGAAATACATTTACATTAAATATCATAGAAAAATCAAATCATAAAGTTAAAAAAATCTTATAGACAATAATCCTTATAAATACATGAAACATCATAAAAATCATTCGGGAATGCTGATCTTGAATCTTTCTATTTAAAGTTGGCACAGTCTTTCATGAAAATAATGTCTGCCTAAATTTATCTACAGACCTTTGGAGAAATGGGTACATGTAATTTACCTACAGGTGTTCACTTTTGTATAATTGTTCTGAAGGGTTTACGTGGAAGCCTTGTCATCAGATTCTGAATTCTAATTAGTAATATAATGTTCTTCTGAGATATAACACAATGCATTTTTGTACTGTTATTTAACAGGTATTCCTGGAGGAAGAAATGGGAACCCATTCCAGTGTTCTTGTCAGGCAGGCTACAGTCCCTAGGACTGCAAAGAGTTGGACAGGACTGAGCAACTGAGCACATGCACGTTAACGGGTGTTCGTTGAATATCTACCACATACTAGTACTGGAAATGAAATAAAATAAATGCTTAGTCCCTTCCCTGGAACAGTTTATTAACCAGTGTAGAAAACAAGACATTCATATTAAATTTGTAGTATCAGTAGCAAACAATTATCAAAAGCTTACTATTAAAACTTCCAGGTTCTATTCTATTCTATTCTTTACATGTGTTAAATTATTTACTCATACAAATAACCTTACAAGGTGAGTTTTATTTATTATTTTCCTTCCTTTATAGAAGTAACTAAAAGACAGACAGTTTAAGTAATTTGCTCAAGATCTCACAGCTAATAATTGGTGAAGCTACCATTCAAATCATAGCAAATGATGGGGATGGGGGGAATGGAAGCTGTGACAGACTTTATTTTCTTGGGCTCCAAAATCACTGCAGATGGTGACTCCTGGCATGAAATTAAAAGATACTTGCTTCTTGGATGAAAAGCTATGACAAACCTAGATAACAGAGAAATCATTTTGCGAACAAAGGTCCATCTAGTCAAAGCTATGGTTTTTCCCGTAGTCATGTATGAAAGTGAAAGTTGGACCATAAAGAAAGCTGAGCACCAAAGAATTGATGCTTTCGAACTATGATGCTGGAGAAGACTCTTGAGAGTACTTTGGACAGCAAGGAGATCAAACCAGTCAATCCTAAAGGAAATCAGTCCTGAATATTCATTGAAAGGACCGATGCTGAAGCTGAAGCTCCAATACTTTGGCCACCTGGTATGAAGAGCCAACTCATTTGAAAAGACCCTGATACTGGGAAAGACTGAAGGCAGAAGAAAGGGATGATAGAGGATGAGATGGTTGGATGAAATCACCGACTCAATGGACATGAGTTTGAGTAAACTCCGGGAGTTGGTGATGGACAGGGAGGCCTGGTGTGCTGCAGTCCATGGGGTCACAAAGAGTCAGACATGACTGAGTGACTGAACAACAAACCATTCAAATCAATCCATCTAACTCAATAGACTGTGACTTTAATTCTTACTCAGTATTGTTTCCTCCAAAAGGAAATTAGTATCATCCCATTGGCTGGTCAGAGCCATCCTTTTAGTCAATTGATTCTACAGGTTGCATTTTACCATCTAATACCCCTTTGCCAATTCAGTCAGTACACTAACACAACCGTTTTTTTAAATTATACATAATTGGGGAAATTATCTGGTCATTATAATGACTAAATTTGATTGCATTTTTGGGAAAAACTCCACTACCTAAGCATTTTCAATTTTCTTTTGAGAGGCTCTTTCAGGATGACTGACCCTTTTACGGATTGCCCTAGGTTGGACTGGAAAAGGCATTGAATTTAAGGTAGAGATTTTATTTCCTGTCTAGCCATGTTGAACATAAAAAAGAATCAGGAGTTAAATGTATCAAAGTTATTTAAATAAACCTACTAGAGTTGGAAATTATTTGGCTTATATTGATATATTTTAAAGATTGTTTCTAAATATATTTAAGTGGTCACTTGACACTTTTAACATTCATGAATTAGTCCAAAGAGGATAAGAGTAGCTTTGTTTGTTTGTTTGATTTTTAATAATTTCAAAAATAATATTGACAAAAGACAACCCTCAGAATGGGAGACAATATTTGCAAACAAAACAACCAATAAACAATTGAACTCCAAAATATACAAACAGCTCATGTAGCTCAATATAAAAAAAAAACCCAGTCAAAATATGGGCAGAAAATATAAATAAATATTTTTCCAAAGAAGTCATACAGATGACCAAAAAGCACATGAAAAGAAGCTCAACATCACTATTTATTAGAGAAAGACAAATCCAAAAAATACACTGAGATACCATCTCACTCCCGTCAGAATGACTAGTATCAAAAAATCTGCAAACAATAAATCCTGGAGAGGGTATGGAGAAAAGGAAAATCTCCCATAGTGTTGATGGTAAGGTAAATTGGTACAACCACTATGGAGATGCCTTTAAAAAGCTAAGAATAGAACTATTATATGACTTAACAATTCCACTCCTGGGCATATATTTAGAGAAATCCATAATTTGAAAAGATGCATGCACCCTAATGTTCAGTGGGTGCGTGTATCTTATCGTTTACCATAGCCATGGAACCAACCTAAAAGTCCATCAACAGAGAAATGGATAAAGAAGATATGATACATATGCACAATGGAATGTTACTCAGCCATAAAAAGAACAAAATAATGCCATTTGCAGTAACATGGATGGACCTAAAGCTTGTAATACTGAATAAAGTAAGTCAGACATAAAAAGACATATGTCATATGATACCATGTGTATGTGGAATCTAAACAAAGGGTACAAATGAATTTATTTACAAAACTGAAGTAGAGTCGTGGATGTAGAAAACAAACTTAGGGCTTTCAGTGGGTGGGAGAGGAGGAGTAAATTGGGAGATTGGGACTGACATATATACACTACTATATATAAAGTAGGTAACTACTAAGAACCTGCTATATAGCACAGGGAACTTTACTCAATACTCTAATGGCCTGTATGGGAAAAGAATCTAAAAGAAAGTGAATGCATGTATGTGTATAACTGATTCACTTTGCTGTACATCTGAAACTAATACAACATTATAAATCAACTATACGCCAACAAAAATTCAAAAAATAGATCAATAGAACTTAAATTTGATTAAATAAATAAATAGAATATAAAATAAAAATATTTATTTTTCACTGAGTGCATTTTTATCAATACTAGTTAATAAAAAAATTGCAAATATAAAACTTAGTTAACCTTTTTTTAGTGATGACTTGATAATTTAGGCTTTTTCTTCCTTTAAATGTGAGCCATTTAATTAACAGCATATCACTATAATTTTATATTTGCTTGTCCCCATAACTACTAAACCACAGAAACCAAATATTTATAAAATAATACCTTAGTTACTTTAATAAAATAACACCTTAGTTACTTTGTAGTCTTATTTGTTGTGCCTATTTAATTGTTAATATAACAGTGAGGATATACAAATATGATTTGTTTGGTTACAATCCTCAGAGAAGAAATGGCATATTCTTGACCCTTTAAAAGATTTACTTGTTTAGTCATTTTAAAACCAAAAAGAATGGTAGCCTGGGGGCAGCAGGGCATCACTCTGATTAGAGTGATGAAATTGGTAGAGAAATAGAATGAATCTCAATAAAATGTTGATGCTTATAGCTGAATATAAAATTTATATATCTATATATAAATATACATATACGTATATATGTGTATGTTTACAGCCCAAAGCTGTATTATCTAATTCTAATTGTCTAATATTATCTAAGTTCTAATTACACACACATGAGTATGTGTGTATTCAGTTGCTTCAGTTGTATCCGACTCTTTGAGATGTTATGGACTACCCCACCAGGCTCCTCTGTTCATGAGATTTTTCCAGGCAAGAGTACTGAAGTTGCACACTCTCTTCCAGGGGATCCTCCCACCCCAGAGATCAGACTGGCTCCCATGTCTCCTGCGTTGCTGGTGGATTCTTTACTGCTGAGTTACCAGGAAGCCCCTGTTGTATATACGCACATGTTAATGCATGTGAATGAAAGTATTTTAGGTTACATAGCAGCTTAAGGGAAAATTGTTGAAAAGGTTTTTTTTTTTTCTATGCAATTTTAGTAATTTAATCAGAAGATTTTAGTGAGGGACATTTTAATTTGATTCAGAGAAACATTGTCTCCACATTTTAACTTTTTTTTTTTCCACATTTTAACATTTTGAAACTGAGGTGCATTGTATAATCACAGTTTCATTCACAGCCCAATGACAAAATTCGGTAAAGAAATAATTTGTCGTGTTGAAACAGAGCAGGATCCTACGGTCCTTGCCATGCCCCACTCCTCACGCTGTCCTGTCTGTCTTTTGCCTGTGAAACTCTTTAGTTAAAAAGTGTCCTTAATCAGAGAAGTGAGAAATGCTGAAACAAAGGAAAACAGTCAAAGGAGACTAAATGATACTAATGTAAGCATTAAGCATTAAGCGTAGTCAAGGACCTTTAGTTCTTTCTCAGGGTTATAGATAATATTCTGAGCTACATCCAGTGAGCTGTCTTACAGATACAGAAATACCAGGTGGAAAAGTTAACTAGCTGATGATGAGACCGTACCCAGGACATGAGCTCCACAATTCCGAGAATGGACCCCAAAGAAATGGGAACAAGTGTACCCTGGAACTGAAGACTAACTGTACCTAAAACAACTGAGATGATGCCGATCAGACCACTGATGACCAATTTGAATGACTGCTGCTCTGCATGTCACCCCCGCCCTCTAACTCTGGGGGTATCGGCCTTTGGACAGATGTCCACCACCCTGCCCTCCTCAGCTGCTGGCATCTGAAATAAAGCGAACTTTCCTTTTCACCAAAATCTGGCCTATCTATTGGCTTTTGAGCGGCAAGCAGCCAGACTCACAAACACATGCATCTTTTGGTAACAATGTGGTCCACCTTGCCTGTGAGCCTAACACTATAGGTGTAAGTGTATATTTATCTAATTGTTTACGCAGCTAGGTGATTTGCAAGTTGATTGAAATTCAAACAGAAGATTGAATTTTAAATTAATTTGGAACCATAATTGTAGCCCCAAATTCATACAAATTATTATACTGGGATGCAACACTTAAATGAAAAGTATTAGATTTAAAAGAGCATAGCATAGATTTGTAGGATGCAAATTTATTACAAATTGAGCAAATATTTGTTGCTAGAGCATTATCTGCATATTTTTAAAGCATCAACCAAGTAATTTACAGAACCTACTTAGAAAATACACAAGAAGATAAAGCTGAGTTTTATTTTGTCATTGAGACATTCAAAGAAGGATTTCTGGTCACACTCCAGGCAATGCAATTAAAGAGAGGAGAAATTGCCAAATCTCTTGGAACAAATCACAGAATTTTCAAAGCTAGGAAAAGTTGATGTGATGACTCTTACATCATGAAAATCTATTCCTCAGATACTGAACATGTAACATTCAAAGGCTTCCAGCTGACTTCCAAAAGAAGCTGTTAACTTCCAAGGATACATAAGTTCTATAGGGAGAAAAGGAAACCTTGAATTTAACTAAATTGGAAATGCAGAGAAAATCTTGATATTCTTTGATATGCCAGAAATTATACAGTCCATTCTAAATGTGCTAAAGCAGTCAGGCTCATGAGCATTGAATATAAAACGCAACATTTCTGTGTTCTGTAATTGTATTTGCCTGGAAGTGATTCAGGAGAAGCTTTGAATTCTGAATTATTATAAATATTCCTGTATTCTCTGGGATAGGAAGACTTATTTCACAGTTAATGTCCAAAGGCTTCTAGCCTATAGATAGGACATTTCTCTTGTCTCCTAAATCAAGATTGTAATTCAAACAATAAAAGGGAGACCTAGAGCAAAGGCTGAAGAGTGAAATGTGCTGTGCTAAGTCACTTCAGTTGTGTTCAACTCTTTGTGACCCCCGACTCTTTGTAGCCTGCTAGGCTCCTCTGTCCTTAGGATTCTCCAGGCAAGAATATTGGAGTGGGTTTTCATCCCCTCCTCCAGGGGATCTTCTTGACCCAGGGATCCAACTCAGGTCTTTGGCATCGCCTGCATTGGCAGGGGGATTGTTTACCACTGGCTCCACCTGGGAAGCCCAAAGAGTGAGGAGATGCTGAGGGAGAAGAGTGAAGTGAATAGTGAAGTGAACAGACTCCTGAGCTTGAGAGTCTGAAAGGGGAGCCACTGAAATCCTGCTGAAAGGAGGTAGGCGGAGAAAAGGAAGGAAAACCAGTGGAATGTAGTGTCAGGAAAGCAACGCAAAATCAATGTTTCAAAGAAAGACTATTCAGTCGCTAAAAGTTGCTAAGATACTGAGTAGTGCGAGGCAGAAATATGCCCACTGAATTTAGTTACAGAGAGTTAACTGAAACTCAAGAAAGTGGTTTTCACATGGAGTAGGACAGTAAAAGGTTAAATTGATCTGAGAAGGTAATTGGACAAAAAAAATGGAGATTAAAACTTTTCTGATAAGTTTAAATGAATGAAGGACAAGAGCTGAAAGAATATTGGAGGTAAAAGTTTTTAAATTTTTAGATGGAAAGAATTTAAAGATAAATTTGTATGGGAATAGAATAATTCACTGTGGTTTGAACTGTAGGTTATGACTTGTTAATGTGCTGTAACATTAATTCAGTGAGTGGTGACCAGTATAAATTTAAAAAAATGATCAAATATCAGTTTATCATGCCTAGTAAGGTAATCTTATCTTGTAAAAAAAATTTTTGATACAAATTGTCAATCGCAAGCCACAGTGAGATATATTTTATATATTTATACATGATATTTATATATTGTGTATATATAATATCAATGGGCTTCCCAGGTGGTACAGTGGTAAAGAATCTGCCTGCCAGTGCAGGGGACACAGGAGATGTGGGCTTGATCCCTAGGTCAGGAAGATCCCCTGAAGAAAGGAATGACCACCCACTCCAGTATTCTTGCCTGGAGAATCCCATGGACAGAGGAGCCTGGCAGGCTACAGTCCACAGGGTGGAAAAGAGTTGGACATGACTAAGCACGCACACACATAACGTGTTTTTAATGGATTGCAGTATGATGCCTTATTGTGAGTCTTAATAAATAAAATAAAATACTCTGATAATAAAAGCGTTAAATGTTAGCATAGATTCTGAAGAATGTGAAATGAACTGAGACTCAGATTACATGTAGAAGAATTGGCCTTCAGGAAGAGGAGTAATGTGTACTTCTTTGTATCAGAAAGGCACAAGGAGAAGATTGTTACACATGCTGATTAATGACAGATTTGGCAGCTGAATATTGAAGGAATCCCTGTCTGGTGACTCCAGTCATTTTACTTAAGTACAATGCGATCATCTGCTGAGACTGAAGTGTATGGACCAGGTATCATAGTTTGTAAAGAATATAGACGTTTGAAATATATGTTATGGAAATTAGATCAAGATGATCAGAGAGTTGTATGGGCTGTGTATAGGTGAGGTTGTTGATTGAATCGATCAACCCATTTGTGTCTTACCAAGCCACTTATGAGTGCTTAGTTATCTGAGAACAGACGCAGACACTGTAACGGATGGATGGATTTGGGTCGGGACTTTTCTCAATGGAGACTCTAAAAGGGTAAAGGGACACGGGAGGTCTGTGCGCTGGCACCAAAACGACTGATGTGAAAGACTAGAAAGGTGTAAGAAGTTTGATATTTGGAAGAAAGGGAGTGATCGATGGAGCTGAAGGTTCAGAGATTGAGAATCAGTGAGAATTGGGGTTCTGAGCAGGCAAACGGAAATTTTCATAAATGAATGAAATGTTTATTACTTTGAAAGTGGACATTTTTTCAATAAATTATATGGGATTGGTGGGGTTGGTCTGAAATATATGATTAACAGTAAGAAAGTCTGGAAATGATTAAAATATGATGTTGGATAGATTGTCTATGCTGACATCGAATTTCCCGAGATGATGGTAGGAATAGAGAAGGAATGGAATTTCCTGAGCTGGGTACCCAAATCTTTAGTGAATGAGATGAATTGGCCAGGGGGTTGGTAGATGAAAACAACAAAGAACGGGAATTTTTAAAAGTGGCTGGCAGAGCTTCTGTGAAACAAGGCAGGCGGTGAGAACAATGACAACTCGTGCCCCACTTCTAACCCGTGAGGAGAAGGCACTGCCTGCGGTCCAGCTCCGGGTCCAGACTGCCTGGGTTCCACTGCTGGCCTCGTTGCCCTCTGCTTCTATGACCTTGGTTAATCCCTCTCTGTCTGAGTTTCACACCTCTAAAATATGAATACAATGCCTACTTCATAGGATTGCTACAATAATTATACGAACTATGGCTATGATATCAATTCATGAATGAAGTCCATGTACCGTAGGGCTGTACACAGGAAGTACACACTAAATGCTTGCCATTATTGTGGCTGCTACTTTCTAGAATGCTTGACAACTTCTACTTGAGAGAGCTGTGGAAGGTTTCTCACTAGTAATCCGGTTTCAGTTAAAGTGATGTTTGGGGAAGCTGCTAGGATCGTAGGCATTTGCTGGTTTCACTGGGGGTGTTCCAGAAAGGACAGTGGGGTTGTTTTGGAAGGAAACTAAGTGTGAGGAGGGTGGCAGGTGAAGAGTCAGATTACTGGGTATCACAGAGATGAGAATAGAGCTAGGGATAACTTAAGGACCCTGTGGCCTCATAAATACAACGACAAGCCACAGTTACTGCCACGATGGCACATAATTCACACAGACTCGACACAGGAACTGCAGTAGAAACAAGGATATGCGGCGTTTAGTGAGCTTA
Source organism: Antilocapra americana (assembly GCA_007570785.1). Lineage (NCBI taxonomy): Eukaryota > Metazoa > Chordata > Mammalia > Artiodactyla > Antilocapridae > Antilocapra > Antilocapra americana. The sequence continues at coordinate 183,610 of ML663027.1, forward strand.
GTACCGCCAGTCTTGTGGAAGAGGAAAGATAGTTTGGCCTTACAGAATTCATACATGTGTGATACGTGAAGGAAGGGAGGTCTTGTAAGTGCGGGGTGGGGTGACATATTTCCTTTCCTCCTGATGTTGTTGTGAGAGTGACTGGGACTGGGACTCTGCGTAAATGAGCACAAGCCACACTGACCCTCTGGAAGTAAAAAAGGATGTACCTTGACTATAATCTCCATGCATAGTCGTTGATATAGCTACCCACCACCCTAATCACCTACTGTTTCTCTGTTTCCAGAGAAGTCATTGGTCAGTTGTGTATAACTCTTTGTGACCCCATGGACTATAGCCCACCAGGCTCCCCTGTCCATGGGGTATATTCTGCAGTATTCTTGCAGAATATAGGCATATCAGGCATATACCCTAAGGAAACCAAAATTGAAAGAGACACATGTACCCCAATGTTCATTGCAGCACTATTTAAAATAGAACATGGAAGCAACCTAGATGTTCATTGCCAGATGAATGGATAAAGAAGTTGTGGTACAGATACACAAAGGAATATTACTCAGCCATAAAAAGGAACACATTTGAGTCAGTTCTAATGAGGTGGATGAACATAGAACCTATTATACTGAGTGAAGTAAGTCAGAAAGAGAAAGATAAATATCATACACTAACGCATATATATGGTATCTAGAAAGATGGTACTGAAGAATTTATTTGCAGGGCAGCAATGGAGAAACAGACATGGAAAACAGACTTATGGACATGGGGAGAGGGGAGGAGAGGGTGAGATGTATTGAGAGAGTAACATGGAAACTTACATTACCATATGTAAAATAGACAGTCAATGGGAATTTGCCATATGGCTCAGGAAACTCAAACAGGGGCTCTGTATCAACCTAGAGGGGTGGGATGGGGAGGGAGAGGGGAGGGAGGTTCAAGAGGGAGGTGGCATATGTACACCTATGGCTGATTCATGTTGAGGTTTGACAGAACACAACAAAATTCTGTAAAACAATTGTCTTTCAATTAAAAAAAAAATAGGAAATAGAGAA